>CAKNYM010036100.1:3769-38563 GCA_932195095.1 Andricus curvator
ATGTATGTATGTATGTATGTATGTATGTATGTATGTATGTATGTATGGTTACCTGAACGTTGTAGCCACGCGAACTTTTGAACGATTTGCCCAATCAAGACAGCCTTTGATAAACTTTTTAAGGGTCCTCAAATAAAGGTTAAGTTCGTGAACCAGATATTTCCAACCAAAATTACAAATTGTAGAGCAATTTAAAAAGCATTTTCAAATTTCGAAACAAAATTTTTGAAAGAGTTTTCGAAATTTTTGTGAAAGTTTCTTGTAAACGACACGAAAACTTGTCTATATTACTATATTATTGTAAATATTCATTAAAATGAACTTCTTTTTCGTACTTTTTGTATTACTTATTTCAACAATGTCAATTATATTTAATAAGAAATTCTAATTTTTGAAAACATTTTAACGAAAAACATACCAATTTCTCATATTCCGTTTCATTTTGTTTACATGGTTTTATTTTTCAAGGGCGAGGAGCGAAGCGCGAGTATCGCAATTAGAATGTAATCGTCAAGGACGTAGGTGCTTTGAGAACCCTCTCCATAGTCACATTGAAAAAAACATGTTTAGTTTCACTTTATGATTGTACACTGAGAAACCCTTGTTTGTATTTCTTGTTAAAAATCACACTAGATTTTACTATCTGAACTTTGCAATGAGGGGCAAAAAGCAAATTTTAATAATATTTACTAACCTCAATAGTAACTCGTAGCTACTTAAAGAATTATAAAATATATTGGAATAAAAGTTAAAACTATTGCATTTATTGTAAAAGACATTTGAAGTATTTATTAACCTCTGTAGTAAAACTGCAAGTCTGCACTACTGCCATTTACTAATTTTGATAGGAGAAAATAGTAAATTTGTTGGATTATTATCTGTAGAAGATAACAGTATTTACAAAGTACTGTAGTAAAATGATGCGCAGGGACCGTGCGCACCGAATTACTAACTGGTTAGCAAAATATGCTACAGTGAGAATAGTAAAAAATATAAAAACACGTGTTGCTAACTTTCACACAAGCCTACCTACACACATATTCTACATTTAACGCATAATTCACATTTATTTAAATTAAGAATTGACAACATTAGAAATTACATATATGTATATATTCTTAAAAGATAGTATTATATTATAAAGCTGAAACAGAAAAATCGGGTTGAAGAAAACGAAGCTGGCGGGAATCGAACACGCGTCTCCGGGACAGCAGTCGGGCGATGATCCATCTACCTATAAGACATTTTGAGACTCAGAATGAAAACTTCCATATGACCTAAATGATAGAAAGTTTATTGGTTCTAATTAATTTAATCCTTAATTGATTAATATTGATCATATTTTTATAATTTTAAACAACAAAATTTTTAATGTAATTAAAATAAGTAAATTTTTTTTTTAAATTACGTTTTTTTTGCGGATTTTGAATTGAACCATAAATTAAATGTCATTTTCGCTACCTAAAAATAATTCTAAATTGTAAATCTTCAAAATTAAATTATTTTAAATGTAAATGAAATGTAGGTAGAATATTTATTATAAATTTAACTATTTTTATAACAAAAAACACAATTAAAAGTAAATTTAAAGCACATATTTATATTTCAGGAATACAAAATTTTGAAAATTCTTTACGCCACAGTAAAATCTTAACCTCCAATCCGTTGATCGGCGATCGACACACGTCGGATGCACTCGGCTGCGCTCGGTCCAAGCCTCGATGCCATCTGCTAAATCAGTTAGTAATATTTGGGACCAATTTTAATAATTGGTATTAACCTTTGTTACAAAAAGTAGAAAATGTCCATAATACACATCGTGTTCCTACAGACAATAGTAATTTCTTCTACATATTTAGTATATTATGTTATTTAAAATACTTATTACTTTTATTCTTTTTGTACAATTTATTAATTTCTCTACTAATTTTTCCTACATCGGATTTTACTACAGAAAATAGTAAGGCTTGCTATTACCAAATAGGAAATCTTCTTATAAAAATAGTATAACTTATTCTTTATGTATTAAAATGTCGAAATTTAAGCATTTTGCCCCCATTTGCTATCCGTTTTAGTAATTTTTCTAACCTAAAGTTTCTCAGTGTAGTTTATGAGAGGCTTGAATCACAATTTTTTGATTTGCGCGCCCAAACCGGGCGCATATTCAGGGCAGCTGAGAATAAAAATTAGTGCAAAGTAAGCCGAAAATATTAAAGTCATAATGAAAAATTAAATTTGTACATCATTTTGCAATATCTGAATAAGCAGTAACAGATCGAGGTACAGAAATAAATATAATATACATTAGATATAATAGTGTTGGACATAATGTAGAGAAGTTCAAATTTTGGACCAAATCGAGTGCGAAGCGCGTGATACGTGATAAGAATGTGTTCGTTAAAGCCGAAGGAGCTTTGACAAAAGAGAATTCACAATCATCAAATTACAGCTCTTGACGCTTTGACCTTTAATTTTAAAAGTTCCGTGCACAAATGTGTGGGAAATACAAAGACCGAGCGTGTAGCGCGAGGTAAATACATTATCGAACGCAAAGCGCGAGAAGAAACAGTCGCGCGCGCTAGGCGCGCTCAAACTTGCGAGCCGCGCTCGCAGCGCGCAATGAGAATGTGCCCGCACAGTGGGCATATTTTTTTTTAATACACCATCTGGGTTATATGTTTCTTAATATCAACTTCAAAAATGGTAGACTTTTTTAATTTTGCATGCAAATCGATCGTATAGGTGCAATGAGGCTTTTACGCGGGCACGTTTGGTAAAATTTAACACACGTCCGCGCGTAGAAAAATTCTCAAAATTTTTTTCTTATATAACTTCTGGGTTATATGTTTCATAATATCAACTCTGAAAATGGTACACTTTTATTATTTTGTATGCAAATTATTCGTATGTGTGCATTGAGACTTTCACGCGGGCATGTTTGTTCAAATTTGTCATACGTCCGAATAAAGTACAGTTAACAAATTGGACAAATAATAAAAATTGTTGCTTAAAATTACAAAAATTTTCAGAAGCGCGGTTTGAAGAAAGGCACCAGTAAATAGTCTACTTGTATATTTTTGTAATTTTGAGTAACAATTTTTATTATTTCTCAAATTCGTTAACTGTAATTTTTCATAAATGTTTTCTTCGTATTCGTGAATTTTTTCGAATTTTACCCATGGCGTCTTGCATAACGTATAGTAACTGGACTCTTCTTAAGTATGTGCCTAAAACTATGCAATTTTTTTAGCGTTTTTCAGTCAGCAAAGCAAAAAAATTTTCACATTACCGCCTCCAACCTCATTTACGTAGATTACTGTATGCTTTCAAATTACTCTATACTTATAACGCTACATTTTTTTCGGCTGAGTTGTTAAGCTTTAAAGCTTATACCTGATTAAAATTTGTTCGCCGATTTGTTTTTCTGGGATTTTACTAATTCGGAAAATTTAATCATTTCAAGATTTTAAAAATTCAGGTATAAATACGGCAATTGGAAAATTTTAAATGTTTCTAGTTTCGTTAACTTTTACAGCCGCAATATTCGAATTCCGTAATTAAACTTTATTTGCAATATTATTTTTTTCCGGCAATTCGAAATTACGATGATTGTCTATTTCGGAACTTATATTTGAGGTATTTTTGTACATTCAACATTTTTCTTCTTCAACGACATTATGTCATCAATTCTTTTTCACTAAGTTCAAGAGCTACCTTACAATAAAAAGCTACAATCCTTTCTGCAAACTTTCTTCTCTATCTCCCGTTATGCTAAAAATAGGACTTTTTTTATAGCATTTCTTCTGGATTTAACAAAAACTCCTGCAAGTTTTCTTTTAGACTTTTTACGTATCTTGCGCCTGTCGACGTAATATTGGCATTTTCGATTTTTGCTTGTCAATTTCGAAAAATAAATTAAAAACGACGAGATCAAACAGACATATAGACATATGACATCAGCAAAACATTGATTTTCGACTGCAGGTGCTTCCAAAACTTGGAGGTCCATTGAAAAACTGAAGTGTGAAATTTCGGACGAGTCTAATACTTTCTCAGTCATAAAAGATGAAAATGTCATTCTCGTTGCGCGAGCCTCGCGCTTGTTTTCGTACGTTTAATCTTAATGCGTACATTTCAACTACATTTTTTCCAATATCATAAATATTATAACTTAAATCGAAAACTGTGATTTAAACCCCTAAGGAACTACAGGTAATAAATTGGAACTGAAATTGTTTTTCCATTTGTTTTTAAAGAAGGTTCTCAAAGCACCTGCGGCTTTGATGATTACATTCTCTTTGCGATGCTCACGCTTTGCGCTCGATAATTACGTTATAGAAACGGTTCTCTTAAAAAAAACGATGTAGACAAAATTAAGTAGCATATAGAAGTAGGTATATTTTTTCAATATAATGTTGATAAAAAAACAAAATTTTTTAAATTAACTAAATAGAGACATTGCGCCGTAGGCTTTAATTCCGTTCGTTGAAGCTTCAGTTCTAAGACAATTCTACTATGATTGATTATAATATAGAACATTTTCATTTGTGTTCAATTAAAAAATTGCATTAAGGTATAATTTGTAAATCTTATTGAAAACTAATGATAACGCTTCTAGCTCACGGATTCCTTAAAGCCAAAAATTGCCTATTCTTGAAAATGATCTAACTTTTTGAATTTTGGTCCCATGAAAAAATGTCATGGAAATAGTTTCGAAATATATTTTATATGTAGTAGAAATTCGGATTTATATTTCTTCAATCTATCAAAATGTCGAAAGGCATATAACTTCTTTAATTTCCATCGAAATTGAAAATGGCATGAGGATAATTTGCAAGTATTTTTGTAGCGTAGCGGAAACTTTGACAAAACTGTCTAAAACTCATAAAAAAATTTGTAGTTTTGGTCGAATCGCAAAATTTCACTGGGATAGTTTTGAACTATATTTGATGTCTAAAAAAATTTCAAATTGAATTTCTTAATCTATCAGAAAAATAATTTTTTCTATTTTTTGAAAATTTTCAAAATTTTGAAAAGTATATAACTTTTATAATTTTTATCAAAATTGTAAATTGCGTGAGGATAATTTGTAAGTCTTTTATCCACCTGTGAGAAAGTAAGACAACAATTTGTGAAACTGGAAAAAATATATTTTTTTTCAAATTTTGAAAATGCTCCAGAGATTTAATTTTTTGTTGAAAATATCTGGGTAATGAACTTGACCTTCATTTTGGGACCCTGAAAAATTTGATCAAAAGGCTGACTCGATTGGACAAATCCGTCAAAAGTTAGCGTGGCTACAACATTCAGGTACATACATACATATACATACAGATAGACAGACAGTCAGTCAGACACCGACAAATTTTATGATTTTCGGACTCTGTGAGTGCCGAAACGTGAAGGTTTGTTAAAAAATACAGATCGAAAATTTGGACGATTACATATCACACTCTTATGAATGAGAATGTAAAAATCGAAATTCGAACAAATCATTTTGGCTTGCTTTCGAGTCTTTAGATTTTTTAGAAAATGTGCAAAATTCATTTTCTTTTTTATTCAGTTAAAAACACGTTTTTTTTGAAAAAAATTAATATGTCGAACGTGAAATTTCTTTAAATTGAACAAGAGAAACATCTTATTATTTTACTTTCATGCATATCATTTTTTCGTAAATTAAGAAATCAAGATCGCGAAAAAAATGAAGACTCAACATCCCAACAAAAATTTTGTCCGAAAAAGCAAAATGACAGCTTTTTGCTTTGCTTCAAGGTGATAAACTTTCAGATTCGACACTGTACATTCCAATCAGTGAGAAATGGTTCACTATTTGCATTCAGTAACACTTTTCACGGAAAATCAGTGAACTCATACTGATTCAAATTCAGAGAACATATATTCAACTTTTTCCATAATGTGCATCCAAAAAATATGTTTTTCGCACAATTCAAATGAGTATGAATTGATCACATAGTTTTTTGTGAAATTTCTGATTTTTTATTATTTTCTAAAAGTAAAGAGTAAACTTTCAAAATTCTATTTTTTCCATGTAGGATTTGCATTTTGCCGACTGCTTTAGTTTCATAAAAATAATATTTTTTAGATGATTACAAAAATAATAGTTTTATTTAATTATTTTGGCTCTTAGTAGCATTTGCGCAAAAAACATTCATGTAAGAACTAATGTATCTACATCACGTAAATTGAAATTTTAGTTTACATTCCCTTTAAAAGTTTAAAGTGGTCTTGATTTAGTATTTCATCCTCAGAGTAAAATCTTAATTTATGACGTGGGGGGTAGGAGGATAAAGCTCAGGATAAAGAGACAACCAGTATTGTATGTAATACAATAGGCGTTGTGGGACTACGATGACCTGAGGACTCGAATGATCTTCTCCTTCTATCCTATAGACTAGGTATATCAAGTTCGAAACTTTTCACGGCATCGGATTCTCAATGCAGCTGTGAACAGTCTCGTTCAAAGTTTTACCGCTAGAAGCAGCACCTACTCGTGCTGTTTATTCCGTACGCAATTATTTTCATTCGATAATTGAATTTTTTGTACTGATTTAAAGTTTAAAAGCAGTACAAAATTGAAAATGATAAATATGGCTTGTATTTTGAGAATTCAAACTAAATAATCAATTTTGTATTGCTTTCAAATTTTAGGCCAGTATAAAAAATAAACATAATTTTTTAAAAATATATTGAAAGAAACAACGGCGATCTGCCACATATATGTATACATATGAAATGTACGATATAATTTTATTGGTTATCGCGAGATTGTCATAATTTCTATTTGCAAAAACGAAATAATTATTTAAACAATGTTTAAACATTCATTTCTCTTATCCACAATTTTTTCAATAATTTCCAATCAAAATTATTTAATAGTTATATTTCTGAAAACATTATTTAATTAATTGAATTATTTACTTAGATAAAATAATAAATTAATAACTTTTTATTCCTTTCATATATTCTAATTTTTAATGCTCATTTATAATTAACCAATAATTACATATAAAACAGTATTAAAAAATAATTATTAAACAATATTACGTAATTTAATTTTCTGATAAAATCTGATAGAAACTGAAAAAATGCCGCGTGGGACAGTTTCGGAAATGATCGGAAAAAAACTGAAAGACTCTGCTGGGACACTTTCTGATAAATTCTGAAAGAATCTGAAAGAAAATGATGGGACGGTTTCGGATAGAATTTCGGATGCAGATTTCTGAAAGGATCTGAAAGATGTGGAAAGCTTCGGAAAGAAAGTTCTATCAGAAATTTCTAGCACTACTTACAAAGAACTCGATTCATTTTGAGAAAAACGTATTCGCGTTGTAGAAGCTATACAAGCGTCAAAGGCTAGTGCCAAAACGAGTTCACAAGACAAGAATAAAAATGCTAAACAATCAGGACTTCGGAGTTATAATGCATCTTCCACTTCAAAATGCCTCCTATGTAAGGAAAATCATCTACTGTTTAAATGTGGTCAATTTAAAGCATTGTCAGTTGAAGGTCGTAAAGAAGTAGTTACTCGTCACCACGGTTGTTATAATTGTTTCACGCCTGGCCATAGGCCCTTTAATTGTACAAGCAAATTAAAATGTAGTAAATGTGGAAGGAAACATAACACTTTGTTATACGTAAATAACTTCGAATCTATCACAACGCCATCAACTGACACCACGTCTTTGCACTCTCAATTGGCAGTTTCGAGCTCTTCAGCTCCACCAGATAACGATACTGGTACCGTAGCTCAGGTGGCGAGAGCGAATCATGTCTCACTGAATAATGAATCAGACTATGACCTTTCATTTCATTTCTTAAATAATCATCCAAATATATCGAGTTCAACGTTACTAGCGACTGCAATCATAACATTACAAGCAGATAACGGGAAGGCTCATAAATTTAGAGTTTTATTGGATCAAGGTTCTGAATGTTGTTTTATCTCAGAAAGGGTGATAAAAATTTTGAATCCTAGTTTCCAAAAGGTTAAAGCCGTAGTTTATGGTGTTGGTGGAACCAATATAGGTTCTTCAAGAAAATTAGCACGATTAAATTTGCTCCCTACTGAAAACCACCATCCTAAAGTCCTAATTAAAGCCTTAGTATTGCTCCATCTTACCTCTTATACATCGCCTGAAAGACCTAATTGGAAAAGAGAAACTAATTTGTAAACAAATTCCATTTGTTTAAAATCAATTCAGAAATATAACAAAATTATTGTTTCCAACAATCAGAAGTTTTAATATAAATAACAGAAAAGAAAAACTAACAAATTTGGTGAAAAAAATATTGTTGAAACAAATTAAAGGTTGTTGAAAATAAATAATAATTTATTACCTCAACGATTGGAAAATATCTGAATATAAATTTACGTCACTTAACGATAATACAGTAATATTTTTCATAAAAAAACGAATTTTTGAAAAAAAAAATTATTTAAGCAAATGGAATTTGTTTAAACATTTAAAAATTAATTAACCAGTTTTGATAAATATTACACTGAAGAAATAATCATAATTATTATTTTAAAAAATCGAAAAAAAAAATTTAAACAACTCAAATTTGTTCAAATAATTGAAAATTTGTTAACCAATGTTGATAAATATTCCACTAGACTAATACAAATAATTTTAAGTACAAAAAAAACGAAATAAAGTGCTCAAAAGGTCGATTTCATAAAAAATTGACATTTTTGGTTTTAAGGGTAGTTTTCAGGGTCCCGTGGGGCGTGTTAGGGGTCTCACACCCATATGGTGTCGTTGCCCTCTAAAAAAAATGTTTTTGGACCACCCTTATGTACGTAACATACTCCTAGTTTTCTCTATTTCAAACATACGCATATTCTAGTGTAAAAATTACACAATTCCTGATAAAAATACAACTGGTATTTTTATGTCCTAAGATTCCTGTGGAAAATTTTTATTGTTAAGTTCATAAAGTGAAGGTAAATGTTTACCGAAAAATTTATCAAGAAAAAAAATTAACGCAATCGGATATGTAATTTTTTACTTGAATTTTTCACAGTGAGTGTCCTGTATCTCATTTCTAATTTATTAATATTTTTAACATAAAGAAAAATGTTAGGAAATTTATAATTCTAATTATAGATTTCCCTAATACTTCTCTTTATGTTAAATATATTTTTTAATTAATAAACATCTGTAATTTAACGTCGTATGGGGGAGAACTAACAGACGTTTGTTTGATTACGCTGCACTGAATTTTGCTTATTCTATTCACTTTCAACTCCTGCATCCTCACCACATGAAATACTGCTGAACTTTTCCCCTTATTGAGTGTTTCAGGATGAAAATCGATTGAATGACTTATAGCTTGAAATCCTGTTTTAATTAAAATATTCATCATCAATCCGCTTGTTGACATTCGACCGGTAATTTTTAGGGTTATGTTGGTGACCAACAACGAAACTAGTACGGGTTTAGCTGGAATGAAAAGAAAAATTTTTCACGAAATCTTTTTGCAAGAAAGTATCCTCTGTTACTTTGCTTCGTTTTGAAAAATGTTATAACGTTTTTAAAGCAATAATTTATGCATTTATTATATTTAAAACCAATGCATACAGCTATCTTATGTAAATTTCAAATTTCTATCCCTAAGGGATTTTCGGCTTTGGCCGCCGCGGGCGCTGTCTGTCATATCCGGTAAATCTCAAGGTCATGTCCGTACTCAATAATTTTAACTTAGCAGGAATATCCATGACCAACCTTACTCTTTTGCCGACTTGGCATTGCACATAAACTTAAAATTACCGACCTTTCTGTTTTACCGATAGATAGTGCAATGATATATCAGCAGGAATCTGCATTTCCAACCTCACTGTTTTACCGACTGCCGGTACCTTAGCATGGAACAGAACCCTCCCTTGGTCAGAGGCGCCATCTGTTAGGGTCGGTAACTTGCGACGGTGGCGCCATCTGTTGGGAAATAAAGTGGCAGGCGCCTAGCATTACTACTTACGCAGTGGCCCAGATAACACTGCGTGCGACGCACGTCACCCGCATTTCGTGATTCTCATGCAATGCGTGAGAGAACGCGTGCATCTCGCCAGCAATATATGATTGTCACTTAGCTGCGAGCGTTATGAGTCGCATTTCGCTAGCACGGAACTTGGGCACATGCTGCGAGCTTTATGAGTCGCATTTCGTCATCATGAAGATGCGTGAAAATTAACTTATATTTAAAAAAATTTCTTAATCAATTGAATTTATTTTTCAACTTGTTTTTAAATTACATACATTGATATAAATTAAAAAATTTCAATAATTCTAATCGCAAATAAATTTCAAGTGAAATTTATTTTTTCTTTGCACTTTTAATTTGTAATATTTATGAAGAATGATCGAATAATATTAAAAATGATATGCAGTTGAAAATTTAATTTATGTTCACATAAATTTTAATTTCCGACCGTTCGTCAGGTTCTTTTTCCTTCTACACGACAGTCTACTGTTCACACACGCTATCAACTTGATGACGCCTGACCATCGTTGGTTTTTGTAAAAGTCAGAAAAAGTGTTTTCAGCATCTTTTGGCTTCTGTCGAAGAATTTTACTATCGTGTTTTATCGTGTTTATCGTGTTTTATATCCGGCATTCCGAAAATTAATAGACTTGTGGTAAGTTCAATCGAAAAAATAGTAAATATAAACCTATAATCAGTAAGTATAAAACCTAACCTATCTTTTTTATGGTAAAGCAAAATAATTTACTATACGTTCAACTGTTTCTAAACCTCTTAGTTAATTCGCTTTGATTTTTAGATCAATTTTTAATCATAAAATTTTTTATGAATTTTTAAACCTAAAACAATATACTCTTTCTAATGATAGAAAAATCTCTAGTAACTGATTGGGAAAAGTGCAAACTCGAAGTCCAATCCAAAACTTATTTGATTAAATGTCTCAAATTAAAATATAAAAATATTAATATTACATAATTTATTATTTTTAGAGCATAACTAATCACGAAGTGCGAGCGATATGCGTCGCACGCGTGACCCGCACGATATGCGAGCGATATGCGCCTCAATTGATGACACATATGTCTGCGTTGGTGAGTGCATCTCGTGCGTGTTGATCGACACGACGTGCGTGCATAATGCGTCGCATATTGCTCGCATTTTGTTATCTGGGGGATAATGAAACCTACAGTGGATAATTATTAATTAGGAACACAAATAAAAGAAAAGAATTTATTACATTCTCATCCTACACGGAGAAAAACATATGCCAATAATATTGAGAACACTAGTCATGCTTTTGTCGCAGGTTTTATTCTTGCTATCCTGGTATAAAATTCATTCATTTTAAGCAGGAATCCCTTTATCCTAAAAAAGTACACAGCTTCATGCTTTTAAAGGCGTTATCCCTTGTGAAAATAGCTCGAACTTCGCCTTGCTTTTTTTTTCTCCTTGAGATATTAGGCCACGTCTACCGGCGCTTGCGCGTGGCCTGATATCTCGTTTGTAAGAGTAGTCATACTCTAATAGGATGGGTTTTCTTACAACCGTAGCAAGGCAAAGTTGGAGCTATTTCCGCAAGGCGCAACTGCTCTAAGGGCATTTGACTCCAGCAGTAACGGCATGCTCTTGATTCTTTTATAGAATAGGACATTTAATGCTAAAAATGTCTAACCTGATGCCAATATTGGTAGAAATTCATACCAATTTCGCACATGAATTTCCGTGCTGTAATATTAAGAGCTCAGCCTACTATAGCAGTGCGATTTTTTTCTCCGTGTATAATGAGAAGGTATTAGATTTGTGTAAAATTTGACCCCACCCACCGTGTTTGTCAAATGTGCACGTTTTGAGACCCCCTGAACCCAAAAAACAGGTTTTTACAAACTGTCTGTCTGTCTGTCTGTTAGTCTGTACGTCTGCCTGTCTGTCGGTCAGTCTGTAGATTTTTAGACTGTTAGCACGATAACTTTCAACAGAATTAACTTCTTTTATTGGGCTTTGGTATACTCTTGAAGTGTCTTAAAATGAAGGTCAAGTTCGTTAGTCATCTTAAATCGACGCAAGAGTACTTCCAGAATGCAAATAATTTGATTTTTGTCTGTTTTAATTTTTCTAAACAAATGAAATTAACAAACAGCCAAATAGTGTAATTTTTGTTGAAAAAAATTTGTTTTTGGATGAATATGCTTTAAATTATAGTGAGAGTGACTGTTAGTCACAATTTTGATGAAACATCAGCAATTGTAATTGTTGTAAACAATTTTTTGCAAAAATTTGGAATTTGTGGTTTTTTCTATTTCGGTTTTTCCTTTATTATATGAAATTATGTAGATATTCGGAAAAGTGATAGGCAAGTTCCGGTATTTTCTGAAATTTTCAACTATTTGTCAACTTTTCGCTTCAAGTGATGTTTTGGTCTATCAATTTAGCAAAGATAATTATTTAGAGAAATTGTCATTGTTTTCATCTATCTTTTGTGAATATAATGTTATGAAATATTTACCACAGGTGGAAACAGAGTACCGACAGCAATTTCATGACTGCAGTAAGTCTACCTTGTTCCATGAGATGTTATAATTGAGGTTTTTTAATCTTTATATACATATACTATCATCGACGATACGAATTTCCTACAAAGAAGGTGGGATATGGGAGATGATATTAAAATATGTGCAATTCCAAATTTTTCTTTCACGCTTTGCAATAAACTTCTTCTTGCAATTCAAAACAAAACTGTTACAAGTCATGTCAAGACCTAGTCCTCACACCTACCTCCAAAGATTCCATTCTTTGTTTTTGCCTCTTGCGTAAATTAGCTTTTTGGTTTATATAAATCTTTTTTAAACATTGGGAAGAGATAAAATAATTCACTTTAAGAAATACAATACTATTTAAAAAATAATTCTTTTTGAGGTTCACTTCTTATTTACATCTCTGAATGAGCGATTTTATCAAATTTGGACTCCTCTGAACACGGAGAAAAATGGCGCGGCCGGAAACTGGAATACCGTTTTATAATGCTGATAAATCCCCTTAAATTATTAGTTTCAATATGTGCAGTAAGTTGCTGATGGACAATGCGTTCGAAAGGTTTAGACACGGCACACAGGATGGATATCGGGCGGAAATCTTTGGTAGAGGTAGGGTTAGATATTTTAGGAACAGGGCGAATAATCGCCTCTTTCCAGGTATCAGGAAATATTCCCACCTGTAGAGATGCATTATAGATATGCAAGAGAATAGGACAAATGACTGGTAAAGCTAAGCGAATCATTTTAATTGAAATACCATCAGAGCCTAGAGCATTTGATTTTACCTCTAAGAGTTTTTTAATTAGGGTTTCTTCTGATATGTCAGAAAATAATACTTCAGTATCATCCAGGGGGATGGCTCTCCTATTAAGGCCTGTAGAATAAATGTGTCATGAGATTTGAAGTCGGCCGAGTGGCGGCGTTGGCTGTACTTTTAGGCCGACAATTATTCAAACGCATGGGGAAAATACAAATTTAATTTATTTTAATTGTTAAAATACGTTTTTTGCATATATTTATCTCGGAAAAATATTTTGTAGCATATTAAATATCCAATAAATTAATAAGTACTAATGAAAAGTGAAGAAAACATTATTTTGATGATTAAATACGAATACACTTTTCACAGAGTACCAATAATAATTCTACAAAGTGAACATTAAATTTTTAGCATTGTAAACTGTGAAAATAGTAAATTTCAATTGAATTTTATTTTTATTGACATTTATAATGATTATTGATAATGATGAATGATAATGATAATGATGATGATTATTATATTATTATATTATCATCCTAGCCATACCATGCTGAAAAAACCAGTTCTCGTCGGATAGTTTTTTTTGCGTCCAATAATTATTCTTAATAGGAAAAATAAAAAACTGAAAAAATTCTAACTCTAAAATCAATAATAAATAAATAAATAAATATTGATAAAGTTGGAGAATAAAAAAGTGCATTTGTCAACAATATTCAATTTGGAATAAATACAGAATAAATATACATAATATTAAACGAATAAATACTACCATTTGGAACATTGTATTTACATAAAATTTAAAAACATTTAAACAAATTTATTTACATTTGCGAATTTAATCAATTCAAGTTGTAGCAAGCTTTGCCCGCTTTTTTTGCTCCAAGTTAGTCTTCTTTAGATCAGCAATTTTCACTTTAGAAAATTGCCGCATTCGGTTTTCCAAGTAATATTGGATCAAATAAGCTAACACGTCTTCAGCAATCTTTAGCAATTCGCGTAACCAGAATTGCATCCAAAAACAACGCACTTATACCCCATTATTCTCGTTAATCACAAAAAAACTTGATACAATTTCAGTCTAAAAACCTTAAAACTTAATTATAAAGCAAAAAAATTTAAAAAGTCCGTTTTTATAATATAAAAAGCACAAAATTTCACATTTTTGACACTTTCCCCATGCATTTGAATAATTTTCGGCCTAAAAGTACAGCCAGCGCCACCCTCGGCCGTACTCAACATTTCCGTCACTTTCATTTCGGAGTGTCACGGGGCTGGTATCATCAAAGGTAGAGGGAACTGCGAACGAGGAAGGAGTGCTGTTTGCAAGGAGTGTAGATTTTGTGGTGAAGGCTGTTAAAAGATCCGCGGGGGAAAAATTGTTATCAGGAGCCAAGTGTGTTGGAGGAATAAGTCCAAGTCGTCTTAAGAGAAACCAGATGTTTTCATTTTTATTTCTATTTTTAATAGAATTGTAATTATATTGATTGTATGAATCCCTGATTTTGGTTTGAACTAATTTTCTCAATTTACGAAATTCGGCTTGAATAATACTATTTTTTGTTCTTTTAGACCATCTACGTTTTGACTCTCTTTCTTTCATCAAGTCTTTGATATAAGATGTAATCCAAGGTGTGGACTTCTTTTTTGCTTTAATGGTATGAAGAGGCGCAAATTTCTCAAATGCTAAAGATAAAAATTTTGTTAGACAAATAAACTTTCTATTTATATCTTTTTCAATAAAAATTCTTTTCCAATCATAAGTAGAGAGGTGCTCGAGAAATTCGGCTACATTTATATTTGTGAGATTGCGTATGGACAGAGGAGATATACTAGAGGAGGGATCAAAAGAGAACTGGTATTGAATGCTGGTCAGGTCGTGGTTTGAGAGAAATGAGATTGAGTAGAAGAAATTACTAAGAAATTAATTAGTTTGTTAGCACGATAACTTTCAAGAGAATTAACTTATTGGATTGGGCTTTGGTATACTCTTTAAGTGTTCTAAAATGAAGGTCTAGTTCGTTAGCCAGCGATTTTGGATAAAAATTCAACAAGTTTGCATATTTTGAAAATTTTAGAGAACACGTTTTTTAATATTTAAAAATTCTATTCAAGGATAATAATAGAACTAAAAAAGGCGAACAAAATATTCTCATGACTTTTTTTAATAGAAGAAAAATTACCGGAATTATAACATTTACAAAATTCCAAAAACCAAACGAAAATGAACATTTTAAGCCAAACAACGCACCATATGAAAAAAAGTCGAGAGAAGAAAAATGTTTCTTTTTGAACACCCTACAATACTGTGATAATACTTTTTTTTTTAATTTTCTTAAAAAATCGAAAATTTAAATTTTTATCGCACAAAAAAAATAATGAAAAATCAAAAATTCCATTTTACAGTCAAACTATACAAGATATGAAAAAAGCTGGATAGACAAAAATTGTGCACTCAAAAAAGATCTACAAATTTGTTATTAATCACTTTTTGATGGGACGCGTAGTTTTTGTTTCATTTGTAAAAAACTGATTTAAGAATAAAATAAATTACATTTTTGGACAAACGACACAAACCACGAAAAAAATTAATAGACAAAAGACAAGGTACGAAAAAAGATGAATAAACAAATGTTGCTCAACCAAAAAAGATCTACAAATTTGTTATAAACTTTTGTTATAAAAATACATTTGAAATAAAAAAAATTAACTTTTTGGAAAAATGATACACGCTACAATAACATTTTATGTAACAAAATTTTTCGCCTAAATTACATTTACAAATTTTCTTAGAACCACGTTACGCTAGGATGCATAGGGTAAGTGTGGGTATTACTGCGGAAAAAAAATCAAGACGACTTTTGAAGATAAAAACAAGTGTTTGAATGAGAAATTCGTTACGAATTAATTCGTGAAGCAATATTTGTTATTTAATTAATAGAATTCAGTCGTTAAACCGTGAAAAGAAATTAGATTTACGTGAAAAATTCGAATCTAAAAAAAAAATGTTCCATGTAGGTATTACTGCGGGTTTGTACGAATTACTGCGCGTCAACTACTGCGGTAACCCAATTACTGCGCTTGTAATACTGCCGTTTTATTTTAAGTGAAGTTACAAATAATTTAGGAAATTTAAACCTTGTAATTCATTTAAATTATGAAAGATAGGATTTTCACAAATTACTTGAACGCTTTCAAATAATTGAGGTTTCGTAACGGGAAACTCAGCTTTGCAGCAATGACATATCCAGCTGACTAGATCGTTTTCCTCTTCGGTACTTAGTACTGTTGCAGGCCCAGGCTTCTTGTCTGCATATTTATATTGCATTTTTTTGCTCTTATAGTTGACTGAGGAACTTTGTATTTCCTAGACACTTCAGCAACCGATTGTCCTCTCTTAACCCCCTCTAATGCGAGCAACACATCTTCTTTCGAATACTGAAGTCTTACATTCTTCTTTTCCCCGGCTGCTCTCACTTTTTTTGCATACATTTCTTTCTTTCAGGTTCAACCATTTTTGATCACATAAATTCAAAATCATTTAACATAAAAGACACACTGCGACACTGACAGGCATTATCACTGGCGACTAAGTAAGGTTAGTCTTGAGGTTATGATACAGCGACTGGAAAACCGCAGTAATACATACAACAAGCCAAATCGTGTAACAAATACTGATTTGGTAAAAAGTATGTAGAAATACGTATTTCTTGTCTTTTAGCATGCATTTTGAGAAAAATTATATATTTTCTTTATTAAAAAAAATATTGCAATAAATATTTAGTTTCCCGAAACGCCATTGGAACTGATGGAATATCAATAAAAATGATTAAACTTGCCCTTCCAATCATCTTTCCTATTCTATTGCATATCTATAATACTTCCCTTCAGGTCGGCATCTTCCCAGATATCTGGAAAAAGGCTGTTATATGCCCAATTCCTAAAATTTCTAAACCTAGTTCCCCGAAAGACTTCCGGCCAATTTATATTTTATGTGCACTGTTTAAACCACTTGAAACAATTGTTCACCTGCAACATTCTAAATTTCTCGAATTATCTAAGGCCATTGACCCGATGCAATCAGGTTTTCGGGCAAAGCATAGCACTCTTACTGCTTCCCTTAAAGTAACGACGGATCTCAAATTAGCAATGGATAAGGGAGATCACGATTGTTGTTCTGTTTGATTTTCCGAAGGCTTTTGATATGGTCAATCATAAGTTACTCCTACAAAAGTTAAAATCCTTTAACTTGTCAAACTCTGTTATCAAGTGGTTTAAATCCTACTTTAATAATCGGTCTCACAGAATTATTAATACCAGTGGTGAGCTTTCTGACTGGTGGGAAGTCAAGAGTGGGGTTCTTCAGGGCTCCATTCTGGCACCCCTCCTCTTCAATTAGTTCACTTCTGACCTTGGAAGTGAACTTCAACATTGCAAATGCCACAAATATTCTGACGATTTTAAAATCTACTTATCGGGACCAATATCTTCATTAAGTAGATTACTTGTTCTAGTCCAAGAGGCTATCGATCACGTTATCCTCTGGGCCTGGAAGAATGGACTTACTCTTAACCCGGGCAAAACTCAGGCAATTGTTGTTGGACCTACTTCATCCCCGTCGCTTGAAACACTGGCATCATTTCCACCTCTTCGTATCGAGAATCTTACTATCCCTTTTTCGGAAGTGGTTAAAGATCTGGGATATTTTCATAACCGTACCTTGTCCTGGAAGAAACAGGTACAGAGTATCTCAAGGAAAACATACAGAATTCTACAACAACTATATAGGAATAAGGACTCTTTACCCACCTCTACTCGGATACTTTTGGTTAAGAGTTTAATCTTGCCCCATTTTGACTACGGTTGTTTAGTATATGATGATTTGACCGACGATTTAAATTTAAAGCTTGAGCGTGCGTTAAATGCCTGTGTCCGTTTTATCTACAATTTGCCTAAATACGAACACATAACTCCGTACAGACTTAAGACTGGTCTGCTTAATGTTGTCAAGAGAAGACAATTCTTTATGGGTAATTTGCTTTACACTCTTTTTCAGAACAAAGCTCCCGAGTGTCTATTCAACCTATTCCAATTTGTAGACAGGGACCTTCCAGCACATTCTAAGCTTCGTAAAAGACATAAAATCATTAAGATTCCTTTTCACAGAACGTGTCAGCTTCAAAGATCATTTATAGTAAGGGGTGCCCGGTTATGGAATAAAGTACCATACGATATTAGAAATGCACCTTCCCTGTATCATTTTAAGAATCTCTTTTTCAAATATTTGTACAATACTCCTAACCCAACTCTTGAAATTACTCACTGGTAAACTCTCATATTTAGTTTTTGAACATTTCATCTTCGAATTTCCTTTCGTTTTCATTAACTTTTGTAAAGTATTTCTTTTACACACAGTTTCCCCCTCTTTATTTCTACCTTAACATGCACAAGAGCTACCAATTAATGTATTCTGAGGTCGACTCTATTTATTTATTTTATTTAGTTTATAGATTGGATTATGAGATTAATCAAGTATTCTGCCGATCAGTGCTTGCACAAATTTGTGATGACCCTGCATTATCCTGTTCTTTATAGGGCTATTTAGCCCTAGGGACTTGTCTTGAATAAATACAAAATACAAATACATTCAAAACATTCTAAATCATTATTTATCTTTGAAACCGCAGTAAGTATAGCATCCGCAGTCATACCCACACATGTAATATACATTTGATATAATAATGTTGAACATATAATGTAGAAAATTTTGCATTTTGGACAAAATCGAGTGCGAAGCACGAGGTACGTGATGAGAATGATTCGTTAAAGTCGAAAGAGCTTTAATAAAAGAGAATATACAATCACCAAATTTGACCTTTAATTTTTAAATTTCTGTGCACAAATGTGGGGAAAATATAAAGACCGAGCGCGCAGGGCGAGGTAAACACATTATCTAGCGCGAAGCCCGAGATCTAACAGCCGCGCGCCCTAGGCGCGCTCAAACTTGCGAGCGAAGCGCACGACGAGAATGTTTTTAAATTTATAAACATGTCTAGTGTCTTAACGATTATTTAAATTAAATTAATTATTTTGCATATATTAGTATGTTTAATTAATGATGATCCACTGTAGGGAGATTTCCCCTACTTAATCTCAATCATTTTTATCTTTTTTTTAAACCATATAAGAGAAAACCATTTTTCCACAATGTTTTGCCAATAATTTTGCTTAAAACATAAGTACTTTGGAATAATCTTATCTATACAAATAATGAAAGAAAACAATTTATGAATCGTTGAGGTTTCGTGTTTTGAAAATTGGGTGTTGTTTCTCATACTGATTAAGAACTAAATATCACGTTCTCCGAAAGATGCAATAGAGCAGATAGGACTCTCTACCCTAATTGACAAATAATGAATCGAGGCTCTGTTTTTTTATTGCAATATAAAATTAAATTAGAGCCACCACTTGAGGTCATTAGCGTGGAGAAAGTCGAATAATGCACGAGAATCGTGTGGTTATCGACGTTTAGAAAATTAGTCTTACCCCCTTTGCTTTTCCAGCCTCAACAGCTGATCTCGCCTTTTCCTGAATCACTCTCGCTAGGCGACACACCACAGACCCATTGTCTAAGGATTCGAAAAAATTTTCGGCTGTTATGTGGTCCACATCTGAAACAAAAAATACGAAGAAAAAATATTTTACTTTTAATTAATATAAATGGTTTTATTTTAAATTAAAATTAGATTAAATTAAATTTATTTTTATTAATTAATTTAAATGTAAGGCAAGTTATTTTTTTTCAAACTTGATCTCGGGTGAACCCGGTTTTTCATCATAGCCACGGACTAAGTCAAGTGATTGATGAGATGAGGATGTTATAAGTTATTTCAATACGATCTTTAAAATCATTTACGATGATGTTGTAGGTACAAAATTAGGAGCATGGTGTAGTTTGCATTTTGTCTTTTACCACTGTTATTATTTATTGCTGTTGTTATGTGAGAAGTTGTAAATTATTATTATAAATTAATGACTCAGGCTTAAGATGGTTATTATTATTATTTTTTTTGTTTTGAGAAGTTGTAGGCTCCGGAAGCTACGATCATGGTTCTTTAAAAGCAACCAATCCCGACGCAACTGGAACGTGTACGTCATCCGCTTCTGCTCTTTCTGTCCTAGAAGGTAAGCAAGAGCGGGAAATTTACGCGAGATAACATCGGGCAACACTGTTCCTTGGAGTCAGGTCTCTAGCCGCGGATGATCTTACGCGGCAGACGGGACAGTTGGAGATGAAGTTTCACCTCTGGATACTTTTTTAGAGCTACCAATCTTTTTAGAATGTTATGAGGAACAGTGTTGACGGACCAGATGAAGTGATCCCAGAAGAACAGCCTTTTGCATCCGGTTCGCGATGGAATGAACCTGACGCTGGCAAGCCGGAATCTTCTTGAGTTGGCTAATAAATGAAGCTTTCATACCTCCAAGACAGCCGATTATGAGAACTACAAGATGGACTTTGAAGCCTTGGTAGAGCCTGCTCAGGTCGAAAAGAAGTGCTTGATATTTCGCCCGTTTTTCTTCCTCCTATGCCGTGATATTACCATCGGCTGGTGCCGAGAATTCAATCACGTAAATGATCTTGTTCTTCAGATCTCGGAGGACAATATGAGGCTTCGTAGCACTGATACGTTGAGTGGTCGAGAATGAGAAATTCCAGTAGATCTTACACTGATCATTCTCCACAACTGACTCGAGTTCCCCCTGGGCGTATTGCAAGACGGGCAATAGATCAACACCATAGAAGTGCCTCAGATGGTAATATAACACTTTTAGAGCCGCATTGTGTTTCTCTATGTACCCGTATCGTGCATATTTTGAGCATCCACTGAGAACATGTCCAAGTGTTTCTGGCTCTTGCTTGCACGCTCGGCAGTTGGTATCGCCTACAGGTATATTCACAGGGATATTCATTATGCGCTCGCGGTAAACTAAGGTGTCTATAACGCCATCTTGACAGGCAAAAAGAAATCCCTCAGTCTCCGATTTTAATCCAGCAGATTTGAGAAACATGTTGGACAGACCCATCGAGAGCTCTTCTCTACGTATAATGCCGTAGAATTTACCATGAAGGGGCTTGTCAGCATGTTCTCTTAGGAGAAGCGTATGTCCTGCTTCCTGTACACGACTTTTGAGCACCAAAGGTGTTAGTGATGCTAGGCCATGTGCAGTGTCGCTGGAATCAAATGGGAGGCCAAGCTCCTCTGCGGCCCTATCTGCGGCACGATATAGAAACGCCGCAGCATTGACGACTTCATGTTGATGTACAAGTCGCATAAGAAAATCTGTGCTATTTAGAACTGAGCAGGCATATTCGAGGTACGGCAGATCTAGGATGATGACCTCGATGGATTGTCATCATCTTGCGTGTGCTTCGGTCAAGTTGCTTCAACTCATCGACGTTCCATTTTACTGCACCAAACGTGTAGAGCAGTATAGGAACGGCCAGCATATTGGTCGCCTGGATCTTATTCTTTCCAGATAATTCGAAGCCCAAATTTTTCTGAGAATTTGGCGATACCTTTTTCCAAGTGCCGTTTTTAACGCAAGCACATCATGGGTTTCCGCTTGCGGTATTCCAAGATATGTATATGTTTCTCCAATACCAAGATGTTGAATGGTATTTCCGCCTATGAGTTGAACATCCTGATCGTGACGCGATGATGTAGTTTCTAATCTTCCTTGGCGTAGGTGGACGCAGGCACACTTGTCCAGTCCGAAGCTCATGCCAATCGCTTTAGAGTACCTATTTACCGCCTCCACAAGGATGTTAAGGTCCTCTTTCGAGGAAGCAAAGAGTTTAATGTCGTCCATGTATAAAAGATGGTTGACCTTATATTCTCTTTTGTTCGGCGGGCCACACAGGTATCCAGAGCTTTTGCCTCGGAGCACAATAGATAGAGGCAAGAGGGAGATGCAGAAAAGTATCAGACTTAGAGAGTCTCCTTGGAAGACTCCCCTCTTATATGTGATATAGCTTGTAGTCACTTGTCTTTTGTCAGATGTTATGACAAATCTTGTCCGCCACAAGAGCATAAGCTCTTTTATGCATCTCACTATTTTTGGATGCACCTCCATGCACTCAATGAGCTTAATAAGTAGCTCATGGTTCGTGTTATCGAATGCCTTACGGTAGTCAATCCAAGCCATGGACAGATTGCGTCGATACCTGATCGAGTCCTGGGTGATACACCTGTCTATTAACAGGTTCTCCCTGCAACCCGCCAGACCTCTCTTGCATCCACGTTGTTCAACTATTGCACTCCATACCGGCTCGATAGATGTTAATATCCTCTCTTTGAGGATGCCAGTGAATAGCTTGTAGCTGGTGTTTAAACAAGCTATGGGCCTGTAGTTCTTTGGACTTGACAAATCTCCGGTCTTAGGAATCAATACCGTGCGTCCTTCCACTAGCCACTGCGGGACGGGTTTTTCTCCGTTTAAGAAAGTAGTAAATATACGAGCTAGATGTTGGTGCGTAGAAGTAAACTTTTTCCACCAAAAGTTGTTGATTTTATCTGGCCATGGCGCTGAAAAGTTCTTAGTTCTAGCGATAACTTTCTTCACTTCTTCAGCAGTAATTAGTGGACACTCTTCCTCTGGACCTTGTAATCTTTGCCTTTGGCAAAAGTTACGAAAGAGTGATATATCTGAAGCGTCTTCATTTAGCTGATAAGTATCTCCATATACTTGTTCCCAGAAGACTTGAATCTCTTCTCGACTAGGCGGATTTTTAACGGCACGTGACGTTTTATTGAACAGACGGGAAGGATGAGTAGAAAAGGTGGAATCTTCCTGAATCCACTTTACTCGCCGTTCAAGGCGCTGTTTCGCTGTTGAAAGAGATCTTATTTTTTTCGTCCAGTGCTGCTTGATGGTCAACAATTTACACTTGTTCAGCGTGTGATTTGCTTTCCTCAAGTTTCGAGCAAGTGCCCTAACTTTTGGGGTGAATTTTTTATTTAATGTTATGTAGCTAATAACGCACTGAATATTTGATGCATGCCGTCTCGCCGTTTCAATTTTGAATTGAAGCTGTGCAATACGCTCGCGAGTCTTACTCAGACGTACTGAAGTTTTGTTACTTCTACTGTCGCTAAGCAAGGACACCGCCTTCTCGTAAACAACACAGTTCAGATTCCAGAGATTAACATCTTCGGGGAACAAATCGGGGAGAGCAGTATTAGCTTCAGCTAATTTGTCCATCCTGAGAAAGACTTTTTGGTGGATAGATCTCCTACTTCTCATGTTAGCATTATCGGCTATCTGCAAAGGTGGTCTTGCTGGAACGGGTTGAATGTTCGATGAAGGATGTTGCTCTTCTTCTTCTTGTTGATAAAGAGCTTCATATCCGTTTTTTCGCAGAAAGGATACCTGATCTCTTAAATACTGAGGCGTTTGATGAGCATATATTCCGGGTGCATATTGATCCAACGGTCATGTAACCTCTGCATGAATCCTCTTCGCGCCGGTGAGCTTCTTTGCCAACAGGTAAGGATGTCTCTCCTGAGTTGGTCCGACCATTTAAATCGATGTTCTCGCGTTTGTCCGGGGCCATTGCCTGGTCGTCGCCTCGGTTCGGTCGTATTGCCACTCCCAACTGAACCATGGCCTCCATCCGAGAGAGGCCTATTGTGGGTGGCACTGCGCGATACTGGTTTCGTAACCGCATAATTCATTGCATTGGGGAGTTAGCCCAAAGCAACGTGGCTGACTGCAAGAGCCGGAGCTCTCGGGCGATGGGGTCGCCACATCCCTACGCTTATTATTATTATTATTATTTTTTTTTCAAACTTTTTCTCGGGTGAACGCGGTTTTTCGTCATAGCCACGGACTAAGTCAAGTGACTGATGAGATGAGGATGTTATAAGTTATTTTAATACGATGTTTGAAATCATTTGCGATGATGTTGTAGGTACAAAATTAGGAGCATGGTGTAGTTTGCAGTTTGTCTTTACCGCTGTTATCCTTACGCAGGCCGTGAGTGTTGGAGGTGACAACAGTCGCCTCTGGATGCTTTACCATTATACCATTGTACCATTAGGCCAAAAGGGCTATTGTTACCGAAATTTCGGTACAAATTGCCCTTTTTCCAGAACCCCTATTGGTACCGAAATTTTGGTACGCGTAGCTGCAGTCTTAGTTTAAATTAAATTAAATTAAAAACTAATTGAAATTAAATCAAATTAAAATTGAAATTAAATTATATCAAATTTAAAATTGAACAAAATAAACTTAAAACTAAATTAAAATTGAATTCATATTAAAATTAAAATTAATTAAAATTAAATTGAACACTTTTATATTGAATCGATATTCATGAGAGTAAAAATTCATCAATCATGTATGTATTTATAATAAGACGAAAGATATTGTTTCTCAGCTCGTTAATTAAATGGTAAGTAGTTTGAATGAAGGCTCTCATGAATCGTGCGTAAATCGAATGTTCTATGAAACGGTACATTGTACTTTCTTAGCAATAAGTAAAGCTCTTTTTTTATAAGTACCGTTAAAATGATATAGAACAAGCAAGACTGGATTGCTATAAATCATCCATATATTTATTGTAATTAATAAAATAATTATTTTGTACATTCTCATCAGAGAAGGTATTAGGTTTGTGTAAAATTTGACATCCCCCGTTTTTGTCAAATGTCCGCGTTTGAGACATTCTGAACCCAAAAAACAGGTTTTCGCGAATGTGTATGTCGGCCTGTGTGTATGTATGAATGTGTTTTTAGTCTGTTAGCACGATAACTTTCGAAAGAATTGACAGATTGGATTGGGCTTACGTATACTCTTCAAGTGTCCTAAAATGAAGGTCAAGTTCGTCAGTCAGTCATTTTGGATGAAAATGCAAAAAGTGAGCACATTTTGAAAATTTTATAGAACACTTATTTTAATATTTAAAAATTCTATTGACGGATATTAATAGTACTCAAAAAGGCGAACAAAATATTCTTATGACTTTTTTGATAGAAGAAAAATTACCGGAGTTATAGCCTTTACAAAATTCCAAAAAACAAACGAAAATGAACATTTTAAGCCAAACAACGCACGATATGAAAGAAGATTTAAACATTCTATGTGCAGATGTTCGTAGTACTCAAAAATACGAGCACCCTACAATATTGTCATAACAACTTTTTTAATTTTTTGAAAAATGAAAAATTCAAATTTTGATCGCACAAAAAAATAATGTAAAATAAAAAATTCCATTTTGCGGTCAAACTATGCAAGATGTGAAAAAAGATGAGGAAACAAAAATTGTGCATCTAAAAAAGATCTACAAATTTGTTATTGATCACTTTTTGATAGGATGCGTAGTTTTTGTTTTATTCGTAAAAAATAGCATTAAAAGTAGACAAATTAAATCTTTGGAAAAACGACGCAAAGTACGTAAAAAGATGAATAGATAAAAATGGTACATTAAAAAAAGATCAACAAATTTGTTACCAATCACTTTTTGATAAAATGCGTAGTTTTTGTTTTAATCTTAGAAAATAAAATTAAAAATAAAAGAATTAAATTTTTGGACACACGACACAAGTTCTGAAAAAAATTAATAGACAAAAGTTGCTCACACAAAAAAGGGCTATACAAATTTGTCATAAATAATTTTTTTAAAGAAGCGTAGTTTTTGTTTTAATCGTAAAAAATAGCATTATAAATAAAAAAATTAAATTTCTGGAAAAACCACACGAATTTTTCGAAAACTTTTGTTACAAAAATTTTCTTAGAACCACTTTACGCTAGGAGGCGTATTTTTCGTTCAAATCGTAAAAAATAAACATTATTAAATATATTGAAAAACTACACAAGTTGCAATAAAATGTTTAATAACAAAATTTTTTTTTAATGGATGCGCACTTTTTTAAATTATAAAAACAAGACAATGCAAATACGTTTGTTTCAATACCAATGCATATTATGAATTTGGTTAATAGAAATTTATTGAAATGATACATTTTTCAGGGTAGATAAGGATAAAATTTAATGCAAAATAAGAAACAAATATTAAAGTTATCATGATAAATAAAATTGGTACTTTATTTTGCAATATCTAAATTAGCAATTCCAGGCTGAGGTACAGAAATAAATATAATATATATTTGATATAATAGTGTTGAACCTAATGTAGAAAAGTTCGCATTTTCGACAAAATCGAGTGTGAAGCACGAGACACGTGATGAGAATGTGTTCATTAAAGCCGAAGGAGCTTTAACAAAAGAGAATTCACAATCACCAAATTACAGTTGTCAATGCTTCGACCTTTAACATTAAAAGGTCTGTGCAAAAATATGGGAGAAGTGCAGAGACCGAGCGCGAAGCGCGAGATAAACATATTATCGAGCGCGAAGCGCAATCAAACATGCGTGCGAAGCGAGCCGCGCGCGGGCAGATTTTTGATAAACAAATTAGATTTCAACCATTTCCCATTTGACCAATTCCACTTCAAATCAGGCAAAATTTCAAGAAAAGTTTAGATCATGGTGTCAGAATGATTTCTTATTTGCACATATTCTTTCTATGAAAATAAAGGGACCCGTATTTTTCAGTTTGACTACAAATATTATTTTTTATTTTTTACAATCATTAGAAGATTACCTGCGTTTGATCCACAACAAATGTTAAAAATTTCTTTTAAAATTCTTCAAAGTGTATTTACTCAAACACCCCAAATTTAAAATTTTTGTTTCTTGAGTTTCGTTCATGGCAAACCACTGCTGCACATTGAAAAAAATTATTGTTGAAAATTCGAATTTTTGCATTTTTCTCGGAAACAACGGAAGGTACAAATTTTCACATTAGATTTTACACATTTAGAAGATTTATCAAAAAATACCTTCGGCTCTCTTGTGATATCTTTCATTGTTTACTAGGGGGAAAAAATATATTAAACAAATGATATCAACTTCAAAAATGTTTCAGCCGGCATAAAACTGATATAATGTGTTTTTTATATTAGCAGAAACTTTTTTAAATATTATAAAAAAGGTGGGGCTTTCCTGAATATCTTCTTTTCATGTTTTCAAAATTCGATGAAAAAAATATAATAAAGTTTTTCTGAAAAGCTTCACCTTTCTGATTTTGTCCCCATATTTGTTTACAGTTTCTGCTTGCATCCTATCAGTTTGATGGAAGCTTTACCATTTTTGAGGCTGGTAACATTTTTTTTTAATATAGTTTTTGATTTTTTCTCGTAAAGGATGAAATATATAAAAAAAGAGCAAGAGTTATTTTTTGTAGAACTTTTCTGTAAAGTTGGGCTCTTGAGAACATTCCGTTTTAAGATGAATGATTGTAACAAACCAAAACAAAAATTGATCAAACTGTGAAGGATATGTTCCTTTATTTTTGCCATTGAATGATATATCCAAAGTCTAAATCATTCTGTGACATAATAAGCTGGACCTCTTGTAGACTTGAAATGGAATTGGTCGTTTGTATGAGTTCCATATTCTGATTTTCTGAATTAAATTAAGATTGCTATAATTTTTCAGGTTTTTAAATAAACGAAAGTAAATCGTGGGGTATTATTTGGATACGTAATTCTGATAAAATTTGGAAAAGAATTGACAAATTGCCTTTGTTCAAGCCATACACTCGAGATATTGAAAATTTTGCTCTAATTGTAAAAAGAGCATGAAATTTGGCATGAAGATTCCTTTTAGCAATAGAAAAATTTTAAGACCCGCTTCCAAATTTTTTTTTTAAATTTTGGTTTGAAAAAATTGATGGTAATTTTTCTCATTTTCTTCAAAAAATACGCTAGAGACGAAAAAAGTACACAAAGCAAAGACGTTTCTCCTTAAAAGATCTACAAAAATTTCCTTCACCACTTTGCGATATTTCACCCAAAAATTTGTTCGCTAGGCAGAAAAAAAAAAATAATTTTCGAAAATTTTGCAAAAATAAAGTGATAACAGGTTAAAGTGTCTATATATCTAATGATATTATTACTGAAAAATCATCAAAAACGATACCTTGCTCGTATTTAAAGAGACAGAAAGCAAAAATAGTAATTAAAAATAATTGAGAATTTTCGATTGTCAGAAAAACCAGCGACATTTTGTTAATTTTGAACATTTTTTCAATTATCCCTCGGATTTAGAAATCCCTGCTCAGAATAAAAAAAAAAGTTTAGAAAGCAGAGTCGTTCCTTTTCTACAAAAAGTTTCTTCACCACGTTTCGATATTTCGCAAATCATTTTTGTTCATTATTCAAAAATAAAATAATTTTGGGAAATTATGCAAAAATAAAGTGATAAAAGATTGAAGGAAATATTGTAAAAATTGTTGACACTCGGTCTAAAAAGTATTCCAATGCCGAGAGGACCCCACACACCAAATTTAATGATTTTATAACAAATAAAAAACATTATTTTTAGTGAAAAAGCTTCAAAACTTACAAAAAACATTTATTTTAACTTTTTTTTGCAGTAATTTTTTTTCTTACTATATAGCTTTTTAACAATTTTTGAAAAATGGCTGAATTTTAATAAATGTTAACTTAAATTATCGGGGGAAAATTCTCTGCAACTCTACTGTTTTCAATTTTTAAACTCAATTTTTCTATGGCTGAAATAGTTAAGAATAATTTTTTAAAAGAAAACATTTTTTAAACAAATAACTATATTTGAAGATTATAATTGATTAAAACTCAAGCAATTTTAAAAAATTGTGAAGCGGCGGGAAAGAAAAACACAATCATAAAAACTATTGTTGAAATCATTATTTTTCATTAGTCTAAAACTTTTTTCAAAAAATAATGAGTAGTATAACTATGACAGTTCGGTGACACCTTGGTCGGTAAAACAGTGACCGGTAATTTACCGACAGGCGCTAATGGTTAGCTTCCGTGCTAAATTACCGACAGTCGCTTCCATATCCATAACCGATAGTGACGTTCTCTACCATACCGGCAGAGTGAGACACAGGCAATGGGGCCACAGCAGTCGGTAAAACATCGACGCGCAAAGTTTCACTTTACCTATAGTCGTTTCCGAACAGACATTCGTTAAACGTGATCTCTGTTTCACCGCGAGAGTGTGACACCGAAGTTCAGATACATGCCACGGCGTCTCGTCGTGGAGTCTCCGGCCCATATTCAGAGGCGCCTTACATTTACCGATGAAAGATGATGGTTCATGTCCGTGCTAAGATGCCAACAGCTAATAAGTTGTTACGAGCAATTGATGGCGCCACCATCAAGTCAGTTCAATTACAGGAAAATTTAATGTCGCACATGGTGAATTTAAATGACGCATGGGGTTGGGGGAATTATCAAGTTCTAGAATCTTCTAGAGGTATTGATGGAGTTGGGGATAGCGGACTATAAAAGGAGACATCAGATCTGAGTGCAGTCATTGCATCGTGCGAGGCAGTCCAGTGAAAGTGGATAGTAAATATAAAATTATTAAAACAGAAAGAATAACTTGTGAAGTTAAAACATTATTAGTGTATACAGTCTATATCTAGTAGAAAATGACCCTCGATGAGTGTGTAAAACTTATTCCTGCTTTCGAGGAAGTACTGACCCTGCTTTCATCATAATCATCATCAACATCATCTGGGAACGTACAACTAAACAAAGTTAATCGATGGCGAAACGAGTGCCTATTGTGTTTAAAAGCAGTGCGAAAGGAATTGTCATGTACAAAGATATTATAAGCCTAGATGCGGCACGGGGTGTCAGAGTGGGGGAAATATATATATAGGACATCACATTTTCTGCCATATCGAGGTGCTGCTCTCACCGTACTACGAAGTCGAGCGCTGGATTTCTCGTTTTTCGTAAAATATGACGGTAAAGCAGTAGAAAGATTTTTTAAGGTTAGAAAAGTTTGACATGTATCGCTACAGAAACACCGCACTTCCGAATATAATAATTATTAGTGCAATGTCTAGGCACACCGAAAATACATATTTGGAATAAATAATGAAAAATTAATAATGGCAGAAGCACTAATATGATGTTAATAAATAAACTGAATGTTGAGAGTAATAATACCCTCAAAAAGATAATTATGTTTATATATTTTTTAAATATTATAATTTCTAATACGTTCATGTTTCTATAAATGATAGATAAGATTTTTTAAATTATAATTTTTTGTACTTTGAAGTTTAATTTTCATTACTAGACTGAACCGAATTTTGAGTGCATTCAAGAATGTATAGAATTTTTGCAAATCTGAAGCTTCAGACAGGTTTTTTGTACATAGTCTTTCCAAAAAATTACAAAAAGCGTTCTCGAAAATCGTTTTTTTAATTTAAAAAGAAAAACTAAGAAGAAATTTCAAGATAAATCAGGGCTGAAAAAACTTTTCTTTGATAAATATTTTTTTAAATTAAAATAATCAAATATTTATACGAGAGAACAAACTTTTTTTAGTTTTAAAGTTAAAAAAAAAATTGTTTAAATTCGAAATGACAATAATTGAAAAAAATATATATTTCTGGATAAAAAATTTTGGTTGAAAATGTACATAGTATTTTTTTTAAATACTACAAAAATGTTCTCAAAAATCGAATTTTTAATTTTTTTAAAACTTCGAGATAAATTAGTGCTGATTTGAATCCTGCAAAGTTTGTTTGGAAAATGTTATTAGGTTCAAAGAAATTTTAGGGAGAAATTAATTTTCTGTTTGAGGCGCACGTGTTTTTACATTAATTTGTTTATACGATTTTTATTTTAACTTCAAACAATAATTCAATAAAAATTTAAATATTAAACAAAAATTTCTTTGAAAGAAAAATATTTTATTATCGTATTTTTAATAAATAAATAATATTTAATAAGAAACAATTTTTTTAATTATTAAAATTCTACAATTTTATAATTAAGGAATATTCTAGTTCGGATATTTTATAATTAGGCAATTTTATGTCGGGAATTTTTAAATTCGGTAATATTATAAACTCTTCAGCAATTTTATCGTTTTTGGAATTTTATTATACGGTAATTTTACTTGTCAGAATTTGAAATTTTCTATTTCGTAGAATTATTTTTTTCACTTGTGGTTTTATAATTTTTACAAGCATGCGTGGAATTTTTAAGTATGAAAATACACTAGAGAAAAAATTGACAATTACATACAATTTGGCATTACATACTACTGTATTTATTTTTTTTTAAATTTTGTATACAAGCATTTTCAAATCACAAGTTCTTATTTATCTTATCTCATTAAATACCAAAATTAAAAATTAAAAAATTCACTGTATATCCAATTTTGATTCCTGGGTATTGGCGATTTTTTTTCTAGTGCATTTTGGTCACTGGAAAACGAGGGTGAATTAAATACGAATTATCTCTTAGAAAATAACTGTTTAAAACCCGAAAAAAATGGATACTTTTTTTACCTCTGGGTATTTAAAAAAGTTTTAACTTTAGAAAATTTAAAAACTCTGCAACCAAGAAATTTTTTAAACATTTTTTTAGCGCGAATAACCAAAGTGTATGCAAAGATATTATATATCTTTGCTGTATGTCTATCGATTCCGAAAAAAGTTCAGTTATTGGTACTGAAATTTCAGTACACACAACAACGGTTTAAATTTCCTCAATATTATGTCACTAATATATCGCTAAGTTGTTCTGCAGATTTCAATTTTTATTTTTATTCTTCTCAATTTTGTATTTAATATCATTTCTATTTTAATATAGTTCAATATGTTATTTGAAAGACCCGACGTTTGTCCTTATAATATCTTGTAGATTTTTCTATTAAAGAATAAATCTTATTCGATTTTCATTGTTTAAAAATAAGTAAGATCTAGAACTTTTATTTTCAATTAAATATAAGACTGATACTTTCAATGAAAATCGAGTGGTTTTATTTCTACAAGTCTATTTCTACTGAAAGTATTAGAGTCTTATTTAATTGAAAATAAAAATGTTAAGTCTTACTTAGTTTTAAGCAAGGAATCTTAAATAAGATTTATTCTTTAATAGCAAAATCTATAAGATATTATAAGAAGAAACGAAAAAAAAATCTTGAACTATATTAAAATAGGAATGATATTAAATAGAAAATTTACAAGAATAAGAAATTTTAATTTAATTAGAATTTAATTAAAAAACTAAACATTAAATATTTGAGGGGAGTTAACCACATGCAATTTTTATCTTCATCAGAATTCAAACCTCCAAAGAAATCCAAACAGTTTATAATTACTTCAAAGAATTCAAAGAATCCCAAAAAAATCAAAAGGAGTAGGAACTATAAACCTTATAGGGTGCATCTCAGCAACTAAGGGTTCCATTATGATATTACAAAAAAAAAGTGTGTCGTTGACAAGAATGTTCTTGAATGATTTTTATGTTATCATGACCCCAAAGTAAAATTGTGAAAGTCCTAGGACCCAATATTTGGCCAATTTTGAGAAAAAACATCCTTTCAAGTAGGGTACGTCTAGAATATAGTCATCCCCAAATTTCGGGACGACTAGCCAAACTCAAAACCTGGTTTTTAGACGTAAGGTTCGGGGCTGAATTCCCGCTGCGTGTAGTTTTTTCAAGTTTTTAAATATTTTTTTTAGAAAAAATATCAATATATTAGATTCCCTTCTAATAATTTTTTTAATTTATGCAAACATTAATATTTTAAATGCTTTTTTTCAATGAAAGAGTCACTTCGAAATATTGTCGTTTTTTCAAAAAAAAATCTTTTGCATCAATTAATTTCTTTATTTATCAATAATTCATATTTTTATATTATTGTTTTATTCCATTTATTATCTGATTTTGAATATGTTTGCGAAATTTAAACAAATTCATTAAATTAATAACATTCATAGAAAATAAATTTGTTTGCGAAACAAGTTCGAAAAAGCGAACTGTTTTTCATTAAAAAAAGAACATTTAAAATGTTTATTTTTGCATACTTGAATAAAAGTTTATAAGAGAATGTAATATATAAACATTTTAATAAATAATAAGTCAAATATTTGGGCCTAGGTATTTCCAAATTTTACTTTAGATCCATGATCTGTATTTACAAAAATTATGAATCCACACAGAAAACACACTACCGGGCACTCCCTTGTAAGATATATATTTTTGTAAATAATCCTAGTAGATTATATCTCAGCAGTATAAATATGTTTAAAAATGTGTATTTTAGTTTTTTTAGAACTTTATAAGTGAGAAATTGAAGTATAATTAAATGTCTCATCAGTAACATGTCCCCAAATACAAATTCGGAAACTAAAATTAATCAAAAGAATTCCAAAGAATTAAAAAGAATTCAATAATTTTTTGCGAACCGGAAATTGCCCGAGAATTTTTTTCCTCGATTATAACGGCCACCTGAATTTCTTAGCTTTCTTAAAATTATTATATTCATAGGTATTTTCCTGTAAAAATACGAGTAGTTCTACTTTTTCGTACTTGTGCGAAATTTCCGACCAAGGATTGAAAAAACTTTTAATTTGATTTGTTTCTTTGAATTAATTTTTGTGGAACTTTTGTGATAACAGAGAAAAACTATCCAATTAGGGGTTTTAAGGGTTTAAAAATGGTGATTAATTTTTTTCATAGAGTCCTCTAATAAGTAAAGGTAAAAAAATTGATAGAACCAAAAATATGTACTTCATAGAGATGAACAACTTTTATTGAAATAATTTTCTAATACCAGCAACAATCTTGAAGTCAATCAAGAAAAACATATCTTACCCGGTTTTTCGGGTTCACATTTTATACAGTTGGTTTTTAGGTAAGAAGGTGAAGAGTAGGATCACAGGGTCTTTTATTTTTTCAAATTAGTAATTTACGCTACGCCCGACAACTGATATAACCCCTCGTATTAGCCCTTATGTAAAACTTACTTTTAGACATATTAAATAGGGTGATTTTTCACGAAAATAGGCTAATGATATGAAGGAATAAATTCTTTCAAATACAATTAATGTAAATACCATATTGAATGCAATATGAAACACTTTTAATTCCTAAGTTTTTAAGTCGAAGTATATATTGAATTTTCAACAAACAAGATTAATTTTCTTATCAGAAAGACGAATTTTCAACAAAATTCATGAATTTTCTACCAAGTAGTTGAATTTTCAACTTATAAAGGGTACATTTTTAACCAAAAATGGATAAGTGCAATTTTCAGAAAAAAAAATATAATTTTGAACAAAAACACCGAATTTTCAACAAAAAAAGTTAAATTTTAAACCAAAGAGGTGAATCTTGAAAAAATATGAATTTTTAACAAACATGAATTTTCAACAAAATACATTAACTTTCAACACAAAAATATGATTTTTTACCAAAGAATTAATTTTTTACAAAAAAGTTAAATTTTCATAAAAATAGTTTAATTTTTAACCAAATAGTTAAATTTCAACCAAAATATGAATTTTTAACAAAAAAGTTAATTTTCAACCGAATACTTTAATTTTCTTTCAAATTGTTAAATCCTTAACCAAACC
>CAKNYM010036101.1:0-38541 GCA_932195095.1 Andricus curvator
ATGTGATCATTCAGGAACCTTTCAGGATGGTAACAGGTTAGCTGGGTTGTATCAACACAAGTTTCATGTCCATGGAGTTCTATAGAGTTTTTCTATTTTAAATTGTTTTTACATTCTACGGAAGCTCTGCATTCGCTACATGTGAACGAATATTTAAAAATTGAATTCGTAAAGAAATATCAAAATAGTAGAGGTTATCTAATTCACATCAATCTCAACCTCAAAATTGTATTTTTACAAATCTAACTTCTGCTTGCCATTCTGATAATTTCAATTTCCTTTTTTTATCCCTCTTCAAAGTTCTAATTGTAAATTAGATTTAGAAAGGTACATTTCACAAGTTGAGGTTGATACGAATTAAATAACCACGACTATTTTGATATTTATTTACAAATTCAACTTTCACATTTTTTAACAGTTTAGCGATTGCAGCGCTTCCGCGACATAGAAAAACAGTTTTAAAAGAAAATAACCAGGCCTGAGATTACAAAAAAAATAAGTGGGTAGGTCCTAGCAAGTTGACTGGGGGGAGGGATAAAAATATAGGTATAGAAAAAGAGTTTTATTTTCTTAACGAATTTTCTTAACATCTGCTTATTAATATCAATGAATTAGTATAATATTTCAAGCTCTTTACAATTCTTACTGTTAGATGCACAGAATTTAAAAAAATGTATTACCACCTAACAAACTGGTGGGCGTTTTTTGGTTTTGGAATTTGAAAACTAAATAATTGAAATAATCCCAGGTGGAAATACACCACTGGCGCTGTTCTGGCCCAATACAGATTGCCGGAGCCCCAGTACTGGGCATCTGTACTGGGCCAGTACTGAACCCGTACTGGCTCGTAATGCTCCGCAGTACTGGCTTGCGGTACTGGCTCGGCACTACACACCAGTACTGGTTCTGTACTGGCAAACCACTGGGGTACGAAAATGCCGGAGTTGATTTTAAAAATAATACACAATCATTCAATTGTTTTTAGGACCATCCATTCATCATCATACGACTTCATATCGTCCGAACATTATTTTTAACTACAAAAGTACCAATTTCAAACTTTTTGTTTAATTTTAACACCCACTATTGCTATACTCTAAAGATGTAAGAAAAAAGGTATTTAAAATATAAATAATAATTGATTCCAAGTATTTTGTCTGTAAATCTCAATGGTCCTGCTTAGAATGAATACATATATTACATTTTTAAACATTATATTACAAATAAAATTCCTAACGCTGCGGGGTTTCGAACCTACATATACACCTGAATCTATCGCCTAGCAGTCGGTAGACTTAACCATTACTCTATACCTACAGAATTGAAAGTCAATGAAAACCCATTCTCATAAGATAAATAATTTAAATCGATTACAATTTTTCTTCGTGTAATATTAGGAATTAAATCAAATGTAATTTTTTCTGAACATTTACAATTTATCATAAAGATGGAACTCGAATTTTTTTTCTTAAGAAAAAAAACAGAAAAAAATTGTTTTCACGATATTTGTATTTATAGTTTTTTGAAATTTTAGAACACATGAACCATATTTTTGAACGTACTGTTTTCATTCTTTAATATTTATACTATCGGCATAGTACTGCCCCGATCGTGGAGCCAACTGTCCGCCAGTATTGGGCGAACTGCCCATTATATGTACTGGCGACCAGTACAGTGCAATAGAAGATAAGAAATTAAAAAAAAATGTGCAAGCCACAATTTTTAGAAAATGTATAAAATAATTTTTTTCGGGATTTAGTTAATTACACATTTTTGTAAAAAAAGTTGTGCATGTTGAACCTGAATTTATTATCATTCTTTTTTTGAACTTGTTCTCGGGTGAACCCCGTTTTTCATCATAGCCACGGACTAAGTCAAGTGACTGATGAGATGAGGATGTTATAAGTTATTTTAATACGATGTTTGAAATCATTTGCAATGATGTTGTAGGTACAAAATTGGGAGCATGGTGTAGTTTGCAGTTTGTCTTTTACCGCTGTTATTCTTAACAGCGGCCGCGAGTGTTGGAGGTGACAAGAGTCGCCTCTGGATGCTTTCTTAGAGCTACCATGTATCACTTCATAGGTTTTTAGTCACTTTCTTCCTGATGGTCTAGAAAATTTCTCACAATGCGACAGGTGTTTAATAAAACCGCCTTCTGAGCTGCTGCCAGTACCCTACTGACTCCTAAATGTTAAAGATGTTCAGTGCATCTTGCCTGCACATTACCTGTAGCCGAAATCACAACAGGATAAATAGATGCATGTTTCACATTGCTCCATATTGTCTTTAATTCATGCCTTAGCTCGCCATACTTATGGATCTTGGTTGTATACATTGCCTGCAAATTTCGATTAAGTGGACAAGCACTGTCGATGATGTAGACTCTACTACCTTTTTTTCTCGCAAAAAGATATCGGGTCGATCAGCTCGGATGTAATGATCCATCTGGATAGTAATAACCCAATATAAGATGTAATCTTCGTTTACAAAGACGGGCATGTAATGTATCTATAGAAAGGTTTAGGGAAAGCTGTTGATGTATAATGCCCGCAACATTATTATGTCTGTGCGTATATTCTCTTTGAGCCAGTACGCGACAACCATCAATAATGTGCTCGATGGATTCGTTGGTATCTCCACACAATCGGCACCGGTCAACCACGTTTTGATGTAACAGGTGTTTGCGATAATTTCTGGTGCTGATAACCCTGTCCTGAATCGCAATGACGAATCCTTCCATTTCTGGACACAGGACGCCCTTTCTCAGACAAATATTGGATGCCTCACTATCTACTTCATATTGATCTAACATTTTGGGGTGTTCGCCGTGGATGGCTTTTTGTCTCCATTGCGTTTCTAATTCCTCTATGGCTTCTGCCCTGATATGCAAGGCCTCCTCTGAGGACAAATTCAAGGGCGTGTAGTCAAGATCCGCTTTACAGATGGTGTTGTGAAGCGCAACATCTCGCTTGCTGTTAAAATAGTCTCGCAATTGTATCACTTGTGACTTACACAGTTTCTTGACATCTACAACACCCCTACCCCCTAGGTCGTGGGAGAACTACCCTTTCAATCGCCGAATTACTATGGTGCATTCGGTGCTTTGTCATTTTGACGCGGACGGTTCTGTTTAACCTTCTAAGGTCGGTGTTCGACCATTTGATGAGCCCAAAGGAGTACGTGAGGACAGGGATGGCGTAGGTGTTGATTGCCCTGATTTTGTTCACCGAGTTAAGAGAACTCTTCATAATCAATCTGAGTCGCGTAGTGAAGGCAGTCGTTAGGCTGTTCCTAACCATCGTATGCTAAATACCCTTAGATTCAAGAATACCCTGGTATTTATATGACTCGCTCTCAGCCATTGCCTCGATGTCATTCTCGAAATCTTTCTCTAGATGTGCGGTTCATGATTCTCCTCTGGTTAAATGCACTTTTCTGCATTTATCTAGTCCGAACTCCAAATGGATATCATTGGAAAACTGCTTTATGACATCGATCACTTGCTGCAGTTTCTGTTCCGAAATAGCGTATAGCTTCAGGTCATCCATGTATAGAAGATGGGTCACTTGATGATCATCCTCGTTATCATGTACTCTGAACCCATGAGACATGCTATTTAGAGTTTCGCTCAGTGGGTTCAACGCTAAACAGAACCATAGAGTACTCAAGGAGTCTCCTTGAAAGATACCTGTCGTAATGCGTATTCATCTAGTTATCCTTGGTTGTCCATGGTCAAAATACTTGATTCTTGTATCCCAAAGCATCATCGCACGACTTAGAAAGTCGATGATGCGAGGGCAGATTTTTTATATTTTTAAGACTTCAAGCAAATAGTCATGTGCCACGGAAGGAAACGCTTGCTTGTAGTCAATGTATGCCATGTGCAAGTTTCTTTGATGTTTACGAGCTTGCGTATGGCAACAGCGTCTATGGTGACTAGATCTTTACTGCCCCGTGAGTTTTTACAACATCCTTTTTGTTCTTCTGTCAGGATGTCATTCTCGTCGTAGTGAGAATATACCTTACCTGCAATTATGGCTGTAAGGCATTTATAAATTGTTGGATCACATGCTATCGGTCTGAATTCAGATGGATTTTGAGTGTCTGGTTTTTTAGGCAACATATACGTAGTACCCTTGAGAATTAAGCCTGACATTAGATCTGGGTGTTCGATGATCTTCTGGAAACACCTTGCCAACGCAGGACGCACACTAGTCAGGTACTTGTACCAGAAGTTGTGCACCACGTCCGGGCCTGGAGCTTTCCAGTTACTTGCTTTTTTCAAAACCGCTGAAACATCTAAAGCTGTGATGTTAGTCAGCTCCATTTCAGAGTGATTGCTTGCTCTTTCTTTCTCTAGTTGGAACCACGCAGTGTACAAATTGCTTCTGTTGGTTTTTCCCCAAACATCCGAGCAGTAGTTAGTCATGTCTTCCAATTGAGGGACTTCGGTGTCTTGCTGGTTATATTGCTTTACACTTATTTCACGATAGAACCTTCTTTCATCTGCCTCAAAGGTTCGATTTTATTGCCTTCTTATTATCATCTTATTATCTTATTATTTATATTTATTTTTTATTATTATATTATTTCAATTATATACAATATATATATATTTAAAAGTTTGTCATAAAGCCAACCGCAGGATTTCGCCGGAAGCGGGTGCTAACCTGAAAAATTGCACCCGCTCCCAGCGAAATCGCGGTAAAATTTCAGCTGTAACCACGTCTCACGACCGTGAGATAGGTGGTTACAGTCTGCGACGAACTCAATACGATGATCCGGCAAAAGTCTCATGCACCCTGAGGACACGGAGCGACCCAAGGACGACCGCCTTCTGCATTTTCCCCGCAACTCCCTTATAAGGTCTTTATACCTGTCCTTCTTTTCTTTCTCCTTGGCTGTGACATTTTCTATCATTTTCTTAACTGTATGATGACCGCATTGACCGCATGATAATAAATTATGGTAAATTTAGGGAAAGAAAACATATTTTCGTCCGACCCCCCTTGAAAACGCGCCATTGCATGCACGTGAGGCAGACGTAATGTGGCCGCTTCCAGCCCAGTGACGTTCGCACATGCGCACTCCGCCGCCGGGCCAACATGAAATTTTACGCCCGCCTCATAACACTTTACGCCCGCTAAATAACACTTTACGTTCGCTACATAAAAATGTATGCCCGCTACACATACACTGCATCACGCAAGTGCGAATATAAAGGAAATTATCTTTATCTTTTAAAAAATTGTATCGCTGCATCCCACAGTCTCCCTTCTGCAAAGTACGCTATTTCTTTCTTTCACTTATAATCTAAAATTGTCAAATACGCCAAACATCCTCTATCTGCTTAAAATGCTTGTTTTCAAGAAGGGTAGGACAAAAAGTATGGTGTGTATCAAGGGCGTACGGCTATTTTTCCTCGTGCGACTGCCGATCTCGCTTCGCTCGGGCGGCAAGTTCACACTCGTCAGAATAGCCTTCTTTACGCCCTCGATACACAATATACTATTTATTTTTATTTTCACGATTGTTTGTTTAAATAATGTTTTATAAATGTTCCATAAGGCTTAAATGGCACCTTAAATAGAGTTGCCATAATTTATATTTTTTCTGGCATAGATATTTTTATTTGCGTATTGATGAAGATACTGAATTGACTAATCCTACGATCATAAAGGATCTATACATAAACTTCAAGTATACTAATAAAATATCAGATTTAAATTCAGGAAGAGTTTATATAATATTCAGTTTCTTATCAGAGAATAACGGTACGTTAAAACTAATTTCATTCCAAAATTTCTTTCAAAATATACATTCTACAATCAGAAAGTTACGAATGAAACTTAATTTTCAGATGGATTTTAAATGAATGATCTATTCATTTCTTTTCATCGGGGGAATAATAACAAGTATATATAGGTTAATAATAGAGAAATTTTAATTTCGCATTTCAAAGAAAGTGATTGGCTTCAAGGTAAAATTGAAGAAAAAATAACACTAGCACCAACCTTCAAGGGAACAAACAATCGTTCTGAGTCCTAGATCTGCTACAATTTCCATGCAATAGTCAACACCAGGTGACAATAAAAGTGGCTTTTCATGAGGTGCAAAAATTGATCCATTTCGTAATAAATAATGCTCATCTTCCGATGACACGTCTGGTTCCAACACGTATCTAAATTACAAAATTATTAGAGTTTTTCAAGTCTATTCATTAAAATTCAATAACAATTTTTTCTTTAATCTGGTATTTAATTTCTCAACAAAAGTTATTGTTCTTCTATAATGATAAGAAGGAATAGATATAAAAAATATAAATAGATTGTACGTAATGTTTCACATCCAAGCCCAAAAAATTTTAGATAAGAACTTTGAGGAAATATGCATCGAATTCTTTGAAAATATTAAGTAACCTTCTCCATTTATCTATTCCACATATCTCATGAGTATATCGATGGAGAATGTCGATGATAAGAATTTCGATAACGGAGAAAAAAAATGAAACGCCGGGCAGTAACTTTACTCACTCAATTGCATAGAATAGCATCCATCTTTGTATAGTGTATTAAAATTTTTTGTCAGTACACAATTATTAAAACAGCATATTTATCATTATTAAAAATTGTATCATATAAATGAGATAAAAAATTGGATACTGTTACTTGATATTTACCCTTCACAATTCTATAAATTTAAATTAGGGAGACGTTTTCAAATGTACTCTATACGACACGCTAACAGTTAATTAAATATAAATAACGTTTAATCAAATTTCACTAATTCTCATATTCCAATAAGCTTTGATTTTGAACGGTTTAAACTGTTAAGAACATCAAATGTGAGTTTGTTTTGAAGTTCTCAATTTAAAAATTTCAAACGGGAATTGCCTTAAAACAATGATAGAATCTTCGTTTTTCAAACATTCAAAATGCAACCACTTTAAAAATGCTTCAAAAATCAATCATTTCAATTCGAAGTTTAGTCGTTTTTCTAAGTTTTTTTTTCTAAGTGAAACATTGGAAATCTGACACCTTTAAACTGAAAATTTAAAATTAAATAACCCCAAATAGGTATGAAAGATTAAAAAGCTTTTATTAGTGAAGAATTTAAAATAGCAAGTCTTAACAAATAATAATTTGTGTAACTGAAAGCTTCTGAAAATATTAAATATCTTAAGTCTCCAATAAACAGGATGTATAGAAAATGGAAAAATTTCAAATCAGGCGAGATCAAGCGTCACAGAATCGTTCGACACAGATTTTTCTGTTTAGAGGGTGAACAAATGTTGTCGGAAGTTAGGATTTTTTTATTTTGAAGTACAATTTTCGAAAATGAGGAATTATCGTTTTTAATTAAGAATTTGGAAAGAGTTTTAAGAGTTTTTTGAAAGCAGGGAAAGTCGATTTTCTCAACAGGAATTTTTGGTTAAAATCGTTACAAAATGAAGAAGATGCTACATAACTAAATACGTTTTATACGGACTAAATCGTGATTTTAATGTGGAAGTTGCATATTTCTAACTTAATTTGTCATACGAAAATGATTAAAAAATATGTTCATCGGTTATACTAAAATACCGCTTATATGTTTGTAGATTTTTAAGTACCTTTGATATCGGCAAGGATCCCCAATAACGGCGACAAAGATGCTTCTTTGATCACCAGGGGCCTCAAATCCTGTCTTGTTGAAATCACTAAACAGTGGTGAAAATACTTTCTTTTTGGATGGAAAGTCAGTGGAATTGGAAGGATAACAGAAAGCTTTGGTGTTTTCATTTTTCCACAAAATCTGACCCACAGGACAACACTTTCCCACGAGTGGTAGAGTACTATACTCTTCTGGTACAGATAAATTCTGAAAACAGAATTTCTTCTTAATATCCTGTAAAATATTCGACTTTTTCATATATATCATATGTAACGCAATGCCTAATTTAGCAACTCGCCACTAAATTTCGAGTTGTAAAGTCAGGTGTACACCTTTACTGAGTCGCTGTACATACCATTCTAACCGTCAAATTGTCAACCACTCTATCTGTATTGATAAGAAATTACTAAATGAAATAATGCGTAGTCGACAATAAATTCATTTAGTTAGAATTTCCACGGATCTTTAGTACAAAACTACTAATTTAAAGTAAAATCGTTACTAATACAATTAATAAGGAATTTTTTAATTACTAATTCAATTAAAAAGGACTTTTACAGCACACACCTCGAAATTTAGGATTTTAATGGGTCTAAATAGTGTGCAAAGTGCTTCATTGATTGGAAAAAATTTTTGAATCCCTTGAATTTCCGGTAATTTATCAATTAACCAGAAATTTTGAAATTTTTTGAATTTCTTCCAAAGTACTTACTTTGGATACGTTAAATTTCCAGAAATTTTTGGTAATTTTTAAACTTGCTGGAAATTTCCAAAATTTATCGTAATTTATGGTATTCAAGAATGTCTAAAATTTTCGAAATGTGTGTCTACTGTTTCTCAAGTCGAAAATCTCCTTCCTTTGTTACAAAAAATATTGTCAGCGACAGGTGCAAAAAACAGGTACACGTGAAAAAATATTTTATTGAAATTTAAGTGACGTTACTTTACTTTAGGTAACTTAAGTGATATAAAGATTATTTCTTTTGACTTTCATTAAATAGTAGAAGAAAAGTGAACAATATTTGATGAAAAGGCACTGAAATTTCATAAGAGAAGTTATATAAAACTCTATATCCAAGATTCATAGACAATAACTTCAATAAACAATTTTTATTCCCTTGTTGTAACTCTTATGATGTTTGCATTATTGCTATCGGCTTATCTTGGTGTCGTTTTCCGCTCGTGTAGCAAACTTCATACTCCTGTGGAACTGCCGACTTTCCGCACTTGTAGCACAATATAATATTTTGTATATAGGCTACATTTTTTGAATAGTTGTTATTCTTAGAAAAAATTAAAATTGTATTCTGTGTAAAAATATGACCTATAGGCCACGTGGAACCTTTTTTCCTTCAATAAAAACGTAAAGAATTACTGTTGAGGAAAATGATAGCATTGGAGGAAATCCACTTGTTTTATGAGAAAAATACTTTTTATTACAACTAAGTGCCTTTAAGAGAGAAAAATCTTTAGAGGAAATTTGCACATAAATTACACGTTATCTTCTACGATCAAGGGGCGGAGGGATTGTGTTTGCCTGATGTGAGAGTCGGTGTGTATGAGGGGGGGGGGGGTAATTTTTCTTTGTTATATTTTTTCAATGATGTTTTTGTAAATAATATCCTTAAGAGTACTTCTAATACAACATCAGGCAACATTCTATATGCAGAACTTCATTTCGATCTGCATTAATGTACTATTTTTGGCCCAGCTTATTGCTTATTAAAAATGAACTTAATAAAAAAAATTAGGCTCCATATAACATGTGCTTAATTCTGTATAAAACGTTCCAATATATTTGAAAACCTCCTCAGATCAGTTTGAAATAATTTGTTATGCCAATAATTAAATTTAAAAAATTTAATTCGTCAGTTTATACTTTTTTTGGTACCGTATAAATGTATAATAGGTAGTAAGTTTAAAAAGCATTTTTTCACCTACATGTTTATTACTTCTGAAAACTTAAATAACGATTCTTATCCGAGAAGCCATAACTCTCATCGTAGATATTGGATGCATGCATATTTCGATGTACTCCCGAGCTTAGGCGAATCAATAATGGGGGTAGCTCTAAAAATAATTTCGCTGCAAGGACTGCTCGTTGCAGTCGCTTTCCTACGCAATAGTTTCTCAACAAAAAAGCCTCATCACAAAAATTGTACAACTCAAAAATTTTTTTATTGCGTATGAAATAATAATTTAAAAATGGGAGGCAGGTGACGAATTAAAAATAAATAAATTATGTATATTTTTGATATGCGAATGAATAGAGATGCTCGAAAGTATTCTCAATGGATAAGTAAAATATCATTGTTAGTCGATATTTCTGTACAGTATACGATTTTAATTGTTGAGCGAAAGGACAATGATTAATAGCAGGATTTGTATTCACTTGGGAACCGCTTCCTCTTACGTAAAGAACTTGAGAGCCTCGAAGTGTAAGCCATGATTGGCATTAAATAATAAATTTGATAAAAGTGATTCAGATACTTTGAGTGATGAAGAATAAATGATTTAAAAATGTAAATTCATTGATATTGATTAATAATTGAAACCTCTATTTCCGAGTTTCTTCACGATAATTTTTAAAATTTTCTTTATGTCTGTATTACTTTGTTGTTGATCTTTTTATTTTTCCCAAAGTCATTCGATGTGTTGCAAATAAATTGGCAACACTTTTATTCGCCTCCGATAAAGAATTATCCTTTATAATAATTTAGTATGGTATCATGCATATTAGTTTCCTTTTATGTTTTTCTTTTTACATTCTCATCATATATGATTCAGAAAGTATAAGAATCGTCAAAAATGTTACTGCTTAGTTTTTGCACGGGTCTTCACGTTTTGAGACCCCTGAATCCGAAAAAAAAAACAGTTTTGGCGATGGCGTCTGTTTGTCTTTCTATCTGGACGTCTGTTAGTAAGCTCGATAACTCTCGAAAAAATGAACGGATCGAATCCGCCTTTGGCACACTATTTTCGGGATCGAAAATACTATAAAAAAAATTCCAATATTTGCCCCAAACGAAGGGAGTTACATGAAAATGTCTAAATGAAGAATTGTAGCTTTTAAAAAAGCCTACAAATTTGATTTTCAATCATTTGTTGATAGGACTCGGTAAATGGTTTAAACCATCAAAAATTCTGTGAAAACCTCGAAAATTCCAATTTTTAAGTAAACAAAGCGAAATACGGATAGAAGTCCAAGGGTGGAATTGTAAATTTTCAAAAGGTCTACAACATTTTTTAACACACATCTTATTCTACTTAATTGTACTTAGTCTTATTTTACAATTACAATTTCAGCTACCATTATGCTTCTATGTTGCTTCCGTTTTCTTTTTCTCCTCCTACACTTTCCACTCATGCTTTCCATTCTCTCCCCCCCACACTCCTTCAATCTTCTTCTTTAATTCATCTAGCTTTTTCTACCTTTTCCATCCGTTCTTCTCCCAGTCCCTCCACCCCTAAAATATTATTTAAATTCTTTTGCCATCATCTCCTCTCCTGCTTTTCTCTCATACAACCATCCCGCAGATTCTCCCATGTCTTCTTCGCACCATTCACATACACTCGAACTTGGATAAGAAAAGACTTGATTGGAGCCTTCCGAGAATTGACGTCGCGCGGCGGCAGGATAACTGCGTCACGTTGCGTCATATTCCTCTAAACGAGGAACCAATAACTCTTTTTTTTTTAAATATATATATATATATATATATATATATTCATTTCGTCTATTTGGAGCATAGTCCTTGAAATATAAATGTAATAGTCGAATTTTTTCACAACAATTATTTTAGTTCTTGTGCAATAAAAATGTGAATTTTCGACTTTTCAAGAAAATTCAAAAAGTCGTTCTGATAATCTTGTAGGGCGTGCAAAAAGAAACACTTTTCTTATCTTCACTTTTTTTCGTATCGTGCGTTGTTTGGCTGAAAATGTTAATTATCGTTTCTTCTTTTGGATTTTGAAAATGCTGTAACTCTGAAAATTTTCATTTTATCGAAAAATGTCATGAGAATAAAATTATTGAATTTTTGATTACTATAAGGGGCCGTACATATAATTTCCAAATTTTGAAAAAAATGGTCTAAAAAATTTTCAAAATGCTCTCACTTTTTGAATTTTCATCGAAAATGGCTGGCTAACGAACTTGACCTTTAGTTTAAAAGACTAAAAGAGTATACCAAAGGCCAATCGAATCAGTCAATTCTTTCGAAAGTTATCGTGTTCACAGACAGACATACATACATACATGCATACATACATAAAGACAGACACATTCGTAAAAACCTGTTTTTTGGGTTCAGGGGGCTCAAAACGTGGACATTTGACAAAAACCGGGGGGGTCAAATTTTACACAAATCTAATACCTTCTCTAGATGAGAATGTAAAAACCATCATCTTTCCAGATATTTCGGCAATCCTTCTCTTTTTATCATCCTACACTATTTATTATATTTTGATTTCCGTATCTTCTCCCATATGTCTATTAAATGCTTTTCTCTATCTATTTTTTCCAACTCTTCAAAGTCTATATTTCCTCCTTCTCCTATCCCTATGATAAATATATGGTACAGATTTTTACACATTAAACTTCCAACCTTTATAGGCTAATCTTTTTTTAATTTTATGTTTTACTCTTCGTATTTACATAGTTCCATTTTCATTTGCACATTATTATTTACCCTAATTAGCTTTATCTTTATTTTTCTTTTTTTAAACTTTTATGTCGTAAGTTTCTTATTTCATTGTTCCTACTTCCATTTTTACTTGAAAAATATACATAAAAGCAGAGGTTCAAAATGAGCAAAAGGGAAATTTAAGTAAAATAAATGAAGTAGGTGATGGTTCTGATGGTAGAGAAAATAGAGAGAAATATGTATTGGATACCAGTATGATTTAATTTTTTTTTAAGAGTAAAATACACCTTCCCCTTTTCTTTGCGGAGCGGTAGCAATTCTGTACCAATGAACTCTACACAGCTACACGGAAAAAATTTATCCGTAAAAAAGTCACGAACTAGTAGCTAGGTCTCGGATATGAGAAAAATTCGTCGGATATTTATGTATTTTCTTAAATAACCTGCGAACTTTGAGAAAGATTGACGAACTCGATGTGAAAATTCTAAAACGGTTCATCACTTTTTTTTACGTGAATAATTACAAAAATATTACGAGTGATTGGGAAAAGATTCTCAGAGCACTCACGAGCTTGCCCGACAAATCTGGGAACTCGACCTAAGTCTCCCTGTACGTGGCCCACGCACACACGCGCGGTGCGTGTGTGCGCTCGTATGTGTGCCTCGAGCTCGTCGGATGAGTGGCTAGAAGTTTTATAATACCTATTTTGTTTGGCCTCGATGGCTGCGCGTGTTTACGCACTCCTGGTTTATGTTTAGAAACTGGTGAGTCAGCAGTGTTTGAGGTTCGAATCTTCTGAGTTGCGAATTTATAAATTAATATAAAATTAAATCGCACAAATAAAATTTTTCCTCTTTTTATTTCAGTCTGAAATTTTCAGGAACTGTTCGTAGGAAATTCGAACTGTACGTAAGAAACTTCGAAATTTATCCATATATTTCTCATAGAAATAAGGATTTAATGTTTCATTTTTGTATCTCGTATCCGAGACCTAGCTGCAAGTTCGTGACTTCTTCACGGATAAATTTTTTCCGTGTAGTACTACAATCAGGTACTCTACACAACCTATTTATTTAAAAAATTACATATTTTTAATTCAGAGCCAATACGGATAAATTCAACAGAGTAAAACTCTTTACAAAATTATAAATTGAATTTTTCATATTCAAATAAATTCTACACGCTAAAACTCTACACAGAATAATTTAATACATAATATTTAAAAAAATTTACACAAAATTAAAATAAAGGACGTAGCGGCATGAGCATGATAGAGCCTGCACAGGCCTAAAAGCCCAGCCCAGTCCGTCTCACGGGCTGTCAAAAAGGATAAAGCCCGGCCCGTTGCCAAACAAATCAACTCAAACTGCAAATTCAGCACGCAGAATTTTGTTATTCAACATGCACGGAAAGTATGTCTTGCCATGCATGTAAAGTGCGCGCAAAAGTGTGGCTTATGCCCGCCCGGAGACGAAGCCGAGCGAAAGAAGCGACTTTCCGCCCGCTTTAAATCCCCTCAAAGGCGAACTTTCGATGCAGGTTATAGACAAGAAGATATTTGTATTTGTAGAAGAATCAGAAAGGTACTTTATAGTTACAAAAATTAATATCTAGTTTTCAAAACTATTTTTCTAATTATTTGTTTTCTTACTAGGATCAGAGAAATTAAAATGCATGCGTTTGTAGGGCTTGAAGAGAATTTTCTTTCAAAAAATACATTCAAATATTTTGCTTCCTCATAGAGGAAGCTTTGTAATGGTAACATTTTCCAAAATTTTTAAATTCATTTAATTGAACCTTCCCCAAATTAAAAATGTCTAATACAATGTTCTAAGCAAGTGTCCGGATGAGTGTGTGTCCGGATGTGTGTGTGTGTGGATGTGTGGTTGTCACGCTTTTTTGTGAACACGATAAATTGAAAACGGTCGCAGATAAATTAATGAAATTTGGAGGGCTTATTTTCCCGACTAATATCTTGAAACTGACCGAAGGATTTCTGCAAATATTTGTTGCATTTTTTCTGAGCACTTAATAATATTTAAAAAATCGGTGTTTTATAGTAAAACTTTGTTCATTGATCTAATTCAAAGTTGATGCAAGAATATAAAAGATTCCTTGGATCGAGGCGAATCGATTGACCTATAATATTAATACATTTTATTGAAGATTTGTTAATGCATAATATTTGAAAACACAGTTTTTTATAGTGAAACTTTTTTCTTCAATATAATTGAAAGTTGATGCAAGAATATAAAAAATTCCTTGCTTCGAGACGAATCGATTGACCTATAATATTAATATATTTTATTAAAGCGTTGGGAAGTTATGGTAATTTATGTATTTTGAAAATCGGTTTTTTATAGTAAAACTTTTTTCATTAACATAATTCAAAGTTGATGCAAGAACAGAAAATATGTGTTCATTCGAAACGAATCGATTGACCTATAATATTAATACATTTTATTAAAGAGTAAGGAAGCTATGGTAATGCATAATATTTGAAAATACGGTTTCTCATAGTAAAACTTTTTTCTTCAATATAATTCAAAGTTGATGCAAGAATATAAAAGATTCCTTGGTTCGAGACGCATCGATGGACCGTCAATATTAATAAATTTTATTAAAGAGTAGGGAAGTTATGGTAATTTATATATTTTTAAAATCGTTTTTTATACTAAAAATGTTCTAATTCTCATAATTTAAAGTTGATGCGAGAATAGAAAAGTTGTGTTGATTCAAGACGAATCGATTCATCTATAGCATTGATACATTTTATTGAAGAGTAAGGAAGCTATAGTTATGCATAATATTTGAAAACACGGTTTTTTATAGTAAAACTGTTTTCACTAACATAATTTACAATTGATGCAAGAACGGAAAAGATATAGATTGATCTATAATATTAATACACTTTATTGAAGATTAAGTAAGTTATGCTCATTTATAATATATGAATCATCTGTTGCTAACAGAAAAACTTTTTTCATCGACATAATTCACAGTTGACGACGCATGAATAGAAAAGATTTTTTGATCATAAATTTTCAAATAGAATAATTCTAACAATTTTTTTTTAAAAATCATAAAGCTGGCAAAGGGATAGGGTGCGACAGAACTTTTAACTTCCCTTTTCCAGCTCGAAAAATTATCATTTCGAATTCAAAATTTGATTTGTCTGATTTGTCTTTGTATTTCAAAAATTGTTTGTATTATTTTGTAATTTTATATTTTTTGTAAATTTCTATTTTTAAATTGATCAAAATGAAGACTTTAGTTTGTCTATTATTGAAAAAAATAACTAATGCTTCCTCTATGAGGAAGCAAATAGATTTGCTAACGAGAAGCAAAGTGCTCGTGAAATGAGCACCACATAATTATAAATACAAACAAAGTGGAAACACTCGAGATCGAATTCACAGCTAGTTTCATATATTTCGATAAAAATGGATTTGTATAGAAAATTGTTTTTTTTTTTTTGAATAACTCAAAAACTCTTTCTGTTTATGGGTCTAGGTTTCATAGGATTATTTCAATAATATCGTCGTATATTTTTATGATAATAAGAACCCAATTGATCTTTGGTCTAGGTCATCTAACTTTAACAGTCATGCCAGTTTACATGGAGTGTGTCGTTTTGTGCGTAAAACAGGCGAGGATCCAGAGAAGGGCTTTAAGGGGGGGCCATCCAAAAATTCCCTTCCCATCCACTCTCAAGGGGGGGTGGGGGATAATAATTTTAAAGTTATTCATTCGCTTTGAATGTTAATTGTAAATTATATAAATATATTAATCACGAATCTTATAAACAGATATAACAAATGTTTAAATAAAAACCATGTTTTTATATTTACAAGCTGTGTCTTGCATGTCATGGTATAATCATTATTCAACAAGTATAAAATATTCATAAAATTTTCGAAGTCAAGCATAAACTATAAAAAGATTATTTTTAAACAGCAAAATTTAGGCGTCTATTTCCATTCTTTGCGATATTCATATTCCCGGTTCAAATCCGGGCTGAGGCAGATTTTTCCTTGTTCTTAAAAAATTATTTTTCTGAAGTATTCGTTTTAACGAATCAAAATTTGTATTAATTATGAATGTACTCTATTATTTTCGATGCTCTAAATTGAAGAATGAATCAAAAAATTTATAAATTTTCAAAATTATAACATTTTACGCAATTTTAAGTTAGAAACATTAAAAATTGAAAAATTACAATTTTTTTAAATTGAACACTTTCTAAATTAGAAGTTAAATTATTTTAATTTTAAATTGTTGTAAATGAATAATTATTCAATTGTTCTTTATACATCAAAATTTGTTTTGAAATATTTTTAAAAATGCTCTTAAAACTATATTTTTTAACTAAAAAATCAATTTTTTCCAAATTTATAACTGTTCAATTTTTATTAATTCATCAAAATTTGTGTGCGTTTTGAAATATTCTGTTAAAATTAATTTTTCAAAATAAAAATCATTCGAAACTTTTCCAGGAATCTTGAGACAATATTTGTATTATCTTAAAACCTTTCAAAATACTTAAAAGCTTACAAATTTTATTTAAAAACTTCTAAATATCACCTCAACTTACTCGAATTTTTTCTAAACGAATACATTTTTATTTGTTATTTACACACCAATATTCAACATATTCACTTGCAAATAAATTTTTTTAAATTAGAACAATTAAAATTAACATTGTAACGTTTAGATATCCAAAATTTTAACGATTCAAGGCTTTCTGTTTCAAACAATTCAGTTTCAAATTGTTTAGTTTCGAATATTTCATTTATAATTGTTCATTTAAAATAAACAGTCAAACACTGCTGACTATTAAAAAATTGTTCTTTTTCTTAATTACAAATTTTCAAATTTAACTCTTTAAAAATGGTATATTTTAGACTGAAACAACAGATAGTTTATAAAGTTTCAATCGGAAGTATACATTTGATTAACTACTAAGGCTTTCGAATTGAAACAGTTCAATTTTTAACGTCAAAATCTGTAAATTGTTTAATTTTATCAGATTCAGAACCGCCCTATAAAATCAATCAATCATTGTTCAATTGCGAATACACGAACTACAGTTTGATTTTTAAAATCATTATTTAATTTATATTTACAGTTGATCAACTTAAAACATTTTTTGTCCAAAAAATTCAGTTTCAAAAGATATTAATCTTGTATTGTGTAAGTCTTCAAAACTGCATTTTAACATTCTTTTAATTGAAAATGTACCCTTAAAAATGAAGATGTAAAATGGAAAATTTTGATCGTAAAATATTTTAGAATTCCACATTAAACTAAATGATTTCATAATTAAAAAAGTTAACAACTCAACTTAGCATTTAAAAAAAAATTGAAATGAAACTTATTTTAAATTGCATTATACATCTTGTGACATGAAATTTGTGATATTTCAAGTGATTGGATAGATTTTTCTTTAAAAAACTTGTAAAAATACCGGTCAAAAAATAAATTCACTGTCATTTCCCGCTCTCAAAAAATTCCGATCATCTCCTGATTTCCCGGTCCAGCGGCCACCCTGAGTTATGATATTTCAGAATATAATTATGCTTCTCGAATGATAATACGTATTTGGTGCTTCGTAGTTTAACAATTTTTCTCCAAAAAAACAATTAAAATAATATATAGTTCAATAATTCTGATATTAAAGTCTTTTAATTAACACAGTAAAAACTCTGGGATAAATTTTTTTGCACCTAATTTTAAGATGAGGTTCCATCTCGCTCGGTGTTGGGGTACGAAACTATCGCCTATTGTTTTTGCCGCAAAACTGTAAAAACAATTGACAGCAGGTGACGTTTCGTACCCCAAGTCCGAGGGAAATCATACCTTTTGTAGTGGTAGGGGAGCGGCGGCGAATGCGGCGTACATAAAGGAAAATGCACGATTAAAATTCAAATATAAAGTAAAATATTGTAGTAAAATATTTTTTGTTCGGGCCAATATTATACCAATGCTCTATGCATAGAGATAATTTAATTTTATTTAAATAATTAATGTCTTTTCCAAAAAGTTCATCTGCGCCAAGTTGTCCTACCTTGTTTGGTAATGTGGCGCGTTTCCATTTCAATTCATAATTATTGAATAAAAAACAAATTATGAAGAAAACTTAGTAAAATTTGATAAAAATAGGATAAATATATTTGCGTTTAATACTATTAACATACTTGAGGGATTATGTCTGCCGAAATTTCAAGAAAAAATGTTTTTTTAACAGTGCAGAATGTCTCACAATAATTTGAGGATTAAGTCTGCTGAAGCGTCAAAAAACAGATTTTTTGTTAACAGTGCAGAATGACTCACCAATATGAAAAATAACATAATGAAGGATATATTTAAATAATTATCACTGGGGAAAATTTTTTAACAATTCTGTATATTGAACTATAATATTAAGACAAGGTACAACCCGAATGCGCCATATTAGTCGCATGTGAATAGTATTTAATAACGATTTTTCACATAAAAGTTTCTTAATTTCTCTCAAAATGTTAAACTTTAAAGCATTCAAGAAACTCGGAATAGTATATTTCCAAAAAATTTGATAAGTTTACACGAAACTTCTGTAGTTTTTTACTTGTTTTTAGCTACTCTGACAATACAAGCGAAAGAACCAAAACTAACTTTTCGTCATAGAAGTCAGGCAATTAATTTAATTATCCCAATTTTTAATAATACTGTACTGGGCCAGTACTGCGCCGCGACGGTGCAGTGGTGAACTCCGCTGGACTACAGAAATTTCCACCTGGAAGCGCACTGCGGTATTTTTTAAAATTCGGCACGATTAAATGTTACACCGTAAAATTCTACCAACGGCCAAACCACACTGAAAAAACCAGTTCTCGTCAGATCACTGAAGTTAAGCAGCGTTGGGCGCGGTTAGTAATTGGATGGGTGACCATTCGAGAATACTGCGTGCTGTTGGCATATCGTGGGTGTGGTGAGCCCAAATTGTAGTTATTTACTACAAGAAGCTATCCACCTAGAAACACTACCCAAATCGGGTAGTGTCACGCCTACCCTGAAAGGGAAATGGCTTAATGGTATACTACGATTAAATGTTACACCGTCAAATTCTACACGTAGTTCCAATTTAAATTTTTTTAATAGGGTCGTTTCATGATTTACAATAATTGCATTTTTCAATAATGAATTACCTACTCTGTACAATGGTGAAAGAAAATGCGATTGAAATACTTTATTTCGGAAAAAATTGAAAAATAAATAAATATTAGTATAAGTAGGGGAAAGTCAGGTAGCCCCGGCCACTCATGATTTTGAATAAACTGTACTTTCTACGATGATAAATCAACATTATTCGAGACATCATAAGCTTGCAATATTGTCCTAAAGCTTATTAAGACAAAACTTAGATTCATATCTCTCATTAGCTCAAAAGAAAATCCGATCTAAATATTTCGTCTCTAGAAAACAAGTGCATTTTGTGGAATTTAGACCAAACTTTTTATAAATTATTTGAAAAACTACAAAAAACATGAGATTGGTTTTGGTTGGGACACATAAATTCACTCTCGAACTATGTGACCTGTTATTTGTTGTTTAGTAATTTAACGTAGCTTCTCATTCATTGAAGTTTTTTTATAGCATGTCACGGCCGGGTAGCCCTGACTTTTTTACGTCGGGTACTCCTGGACAGATTATAAATAACCTTTTTTTGTAAATACAGTAGGCTCTAATGGTTTTTGATTATCAGTGAGTATTTCTGTTCTATTTTAGTGTATAAAATTTTGAAGTCTTTATTTGAAAAATAGATTTCCTATTGTTCAATATTGTAATAAAATGGCCAAATATTACCATTTTCTCATTGGCTTTTATTTCCTATCTGATAAGACTATTCGGTGAATATCTGATTTGTAGTTGTTAGTCAAAGCACTAATATTATAATTAACGTTTGATATTGCTATTACCGTCTGGATTATTAATCAAAAGGCTTAAGTGGCCGGTACTACCCGACTCGCTCCTACTAGTATTAGTTCGAGAGTGAAGGCAGCTTACAAGCTGATAAATACACCACATCTAGTACGACGGCGCCCATCCGAGTATAAGAGAGCTGATCGCTGCTCAAATTCGGCGATCGAACAAGAAGCCTTGAGTAGTTGAATCGATTCTACCAATCAGGAAAGAAAACCGAAGGTTAATTTCAAGTGCTTTATTGGCTAACTTCCGAATCTCAAATAAAAAAGTGAAAACAGTTGACAGATTTCTTGACGCGGCGCGGCCCTTCTACCAAGCAATGACTGTATTTGCCGAGGGGTCGACCGCTCTGATTTTTCGAGTACCAGGAATATATTCCCTAAAGAATATTCGAGAATATACAGAATATATCGGAATATTTGGGAATACAAAGAATATGAAAATATGAGGGAATATGAGGGAATATGTACAAGTATGAGAGAATATGTAGAGATATAAGGGAATATTTGGGAATATGAGACAATATTTCGGAATATATTTAAATTATGTATATTAAATTACATGTATTCTCACCCTTACCCCTCAAAAGACCATAACTTTTGTTTTATTTACCCTAATTTCAAGGCCCATGTTCTTCATGCTTGTATTTAGTTTGCTCAACATTCTATGCGAATCTTCGATTGACTCTGCCATAACAACCTTATCATCTGCAAACGCTAACCCACGTACCCTCACTGTCCCGATATCCACAAATAATCATAAATTCACGAAATAATAATAAATAAATAAAAAAATAAATAAGGGTTCATCCACAATTTACGCAAGATGTTTTTCTGAAATGTTCACCCCCCCCCCCCCCCTTGCCCCCATGTAAGATACCGTGAGATTTGCTGTCCCCTCCCACCCTCATCAAATCTTGCTAAGATTTTATAAACTTAGGGAACGAAATTACATATAATATATAAATTCTGTTAATTCCCGTGCAGAAATTGCCCCGGTTGGCCCTACTACAACAATTTTTCTGGTCGGATCCCGGCCGGGCTACCCCTGTTTGGGTTTCATGGCCAGGAACCGGTCGGGAGCCGGCCGGGCTACATTTTTCTCGAATCACCTAGTCGGGAGCCGGCCGGTTACTGGACGGGACAACCCTGGTTAGATTTCATGGTCGGGAGCCGACCGGGCACTGGTCAGGATCCTTTTTTTTGTAGAAATTACACATTTTTTAAGAGCCATGACATTATCAAAGACGTATTTACGGATACTAGATGAATTATTATCTGAAAAGTATAATTTAAATATTTATCAGATCAGCGAAACAGAAACTAGCTTTTTGAATTCTTAAAAAAAAAGATTTGATTTTTTTAAATGTTTTAACTTATTAAATAAACCTGTTATCGATTCTGCAATGTGGAACAGCAGATTTATTACAATTTTTATAATTTTCTCTATTTTCAGAAAATTTTTAGTCTGTACACTTTCAAATTTACCGCCATGTCTGACGCCTTCTGCGCTGGCGTTGGCGTAGACACTTTTAAGTTTCAGTTTCGAACCTCGAACGAGAATGCACGTGTCGTCTCCTCGAAGTTCGCAAATAAAACCGCGATCCGTAATTAAAATGAACATTATTTCAGTAATCAGTCCGAAAACCCCACTTACTGAGTGGATAATTAGTATTTTTAATTAATTTATAGTGTTGTGTATTCATTTTTTTCCTTTCTTCCTTCCTAACCTCAAATCACCACGTGGTTTCCAAAATAAAATAATTGTTAGCAGATTCTAGGATCAATTATTGAAACTCTTCTTCAATTTCCTCACGAGAATTTATTAACTTGATTTGACATTTAAAGTTCACCGTATTCTTTACGATGAGCCTTAAAAGACAAAACAAGTTACCAATTTCTCGCCAGAAGCAACATTTTTTAACCGCTCTGTGGCCGGATTACCCGACCGGATCCCGGCCGGTATGAAAGCCGGAATCCGACCAGTTTACCGTGACGTTTTTAGCCGGATCCCGGCCGGTATCCCCGGCCAGCGCCCGGTTTAAACTGGGGCTATCCGGCCGGCTCCCGGTCGGATCCCTGTTACCATTCCTACACGGGTTAAGTAAACGTAGAAGCTTAATGAAATTTGTTTGAGAAAATTAAATGGGTTAATAATAATAAGTATTTAGTTACAATTTTAGTACAATTTAGCACAATTTTATAATATCTTAAGTGCCTAAAATGTTGCATTGCCCGACACACTTTGTGTATTCTATTACTATTATTCTTTAGTCTATAAATTATCGAAATTCCTATTCATTTATCGCAGGCTTCACGGACGTTCCCCTTTTTCGGGTTTTATTTAAATGCGAACTGAATTATTAGAACCCAATAAGAAATTTCAACTATTTTTGGTTGAAAGTTCATTCAGTCTTTTTGGCTTGAAAATTCCACAATTTTATTGAAATTTTTTTCCTTCTTGACTAAAAAATTTTTCTTTTGTTGAAAATTCAACTATTTTGTGGAACATTCGCCCTTTTTGTTTGAAAATTCTTCTCTTTTTGTAGAAATTTGATCTATTTTGGTTAAAAATGTAACTGTTTGGTTAAAAATTAATCTGTTTAGGTTAAAAATTAATTTTGTCGTTGAAAATTCACATTTTCATGTTAAAAATTCAACTGTTATGTAGGAAATTCTTATTTTGGGCTCGAAGATTTAAAAATATGGTAGACAATTCAATAACTTGGTGGCAAGGTCCACAAGTAGTTGAAGATTGTAGTTGGTAGTAGTTGAAGATTCATAATTTTAGTTAGAAATGTATTTCTTTAGTTCAAAATTTAACTATCTTGTTGAAAATTCGTTTTTCTGGCCAAAATTTTTTTTTACTGAAAATCTAACTATAACATTTTTTGCGAAAAATTTATCTTTGTTAGTTGAAAATCCATATTTTTTGTTCGAAAAATAATCCTCTTTGTTGAAAATGTAACTATTTGGTTGAAAATTAATCTGTTTTATTTGAGAATTCACGTATTTTGTTGAAAATTCGTATTTCTTGGTTAAATTTAACTGATTTTGATTCAAAATTAAAATATTTTTTTGTTAAAATATCTACTATTACATTTGTTGTTGAAAATTAATCTTCTTAGGTTGAAAAATCAACTCCTTCGTTAAAAGTTGAACTACTTTCTCAAAAATTCATCTTTTTTTGCATAGAGATTCATAATTTTAGTTGAAAATTCATCTATCTGGTTGAAAATTAAACTGTTTTGTACAAAGCTCATCTTTCTGGCTTGAAAATTCAACATTTTGGATGAAGGTATTTTTCTTTATTGTCTGGAAAATCTTTCTTCGATTTGAAAGTTTGTCTCTTTTGGTAGAAACTTCATCATTTTTTCAATTCAACTGTTTTTGATTTAAAATAAAAATCTTTTCTTGGTTAAAATATTAAATATTACATGTTTTTTTAGGATTCATCGGCTTTGTCGGCCCCTCAGATCAGATTAGATATTAGACCATTTAAAAGTTAAGCATTAAAACTTTATTAAGTTCAAAAAAAAAGATATGTAAAATGAAATAATATCAAATTAGAAAACCGAAAAATTCCACGTCATAATCGGTCATAATCAAACAATGAACAATTTCAAAATTAAAGTAATAATATATATTAAAACTTAAACAATTTTGAATTTAAAGAATTTTAAACTAACAATCTAAAATTAGTTATTCAAAGTCAATAACTTTTAAACTTGAATGAATAACAAGTATATTATTATTCAATTTATGTGCAATTTATAATAATTGCATAATAATTGCAAAGGCACCAGATAAAAAGCTACAAAAATACAATCGGTGAACGGAAGGGAAGGTAATCGGGGAAATGGGGAATAAAATATTTCAGAATATTTTTGAATATCTAGGAATACTTCGGAATATGTGGGAATAGGTAGGAATATAAGGGAATATTTGGGAATATAAAGAATATCAAGAATATCTGGGAATATTGAAAGAATATATGGGAATATTTAGTGAGTGTACCAGGAATATCAGAGTGGTCGACCCCTCGGTATTTGCATATGCAATGGTTAGTCTTACGGGGAATTCCGTAATACTAAATAGTGCGAAAACAGAAAGGGAGAATGAAGAAGCAAAATTTACAAAAGAAGTTAATATAAATAATTTTAGTGTATATTTTCCCATGTATAAATTAAACCTAATTAAAACTTTCTGTTTTAATTCCGTTAAAAATTAAAACTAATATATAAATCACGATTGCATAAGCAGAAGTTAACAATTCCATAAACTTGCCAATAAATTAATAGTGGGCGTAGATGTGAAACCGAAAGGAATTTATGGCAAGAATTCATGCGATCTGGAACATTTTTCTCAACGGAAGGCCATCTTAATTTTCCACTCTTAACCCAATTTCGCTTAATTTTTTGTTCAAATTGAGAAAAAGGAACGTATAGCTTTATCTTATCATATTTATTATGAAATTAATTTTGATAAATTTTCGCTCCTAAAATTAATTTACAAAATATTTCATTATTAAAAAATTAGTCTTCTGGCCCACATGAACCGTACTAGCCTCGAAAGTGGGTTAAAAGTCGACAGGGTGTAAATATTTTTATCTTGATAGAACTGACCATTTCTAATTAACGAGTATAGATCTCGCTGATTAATTTTTATAAGCAATGAAACTCATGGCTTACTAAACGGACATAGCATCTGGAATTTCCAGGCCTGGAGGGCCTTCGATTAGTTTTTATTACCTACCTAAAAAATAACTCAAGGGGCTTTAGACCTATGCTGAGTCGACATTAAGCAATAACAGGTATCCGACGATGATACAAAAAAGCGCTGGAAAATCTCAAGTCCATATGCAATCATATAGGAACGTTATGATGATAAACTGTATATTCAGATATTATAGCAAATTTGTCACTGAAAAAATTGGGTATTTCGATGGGTACAAATAAGACTATACCATCATTTGGAACATACAAAGAATAGACGTAGAACACAAAACCTTTATAGAAAAGGCGTAACTCACGAGTGAAATAGTCAGATAGACGTTGCAACAGATTTCTGCATTAAAAGACATCTCGCCAGTTTTTAGCGTTAGAAAGACGTAGCAATTGTTTCTTATATTAAAAAGACGCGGCGATTGGTGTATGTGGTCCTGTGTCGAAGAAAGACATAAATCTAAGTTTTATTAATAAATATACGTATTAACATTGAAACATGTTAAAAGGAGATTCTATTTAAAAATAATATTATGCGCAGAAAATTAACTGTTAATAGTTATTAACTAACAATTAATATTAATATGTTACTCATAATTATAAGTTATAAGGTACCTTAAATATGAACTTCTTATCTCCGATACAGGTGGAATGTTCTAGCTCTAAAATTTAGGACCTTATAACTTGATTACAATCAAGTTTAAGTATTTAAAAAGACATTATTTACATATTGAACTTTTACTGCCTTCATTGTAAATACATTATTTTACAAGTTTTTATTCGTTAAAAAATTAAAATATTTACAAATTTGACTGGAAATCGCATTTAAAAATTGGCACATGGAAACTTATAACCTGGAATATAGTCTTAATTTACTAAATTTTGAATCCCTGCAAGGAGAGTTTAAGAATTTTTTTTACTTAAGGTGAAGCATTCTTTCGCTTAAGAAAAATATTATAGTTCAAATTATTCATAATACCAATAACAGACTTAAGCAGAGTTAACCGGAAAGAATCAGTCTATCGCACCAGATGAGTGGTGTTCGCTAATTAGACAATCTAAACCCGGGCCGAAATCGCACGTAGTTCACGAAATGAGACAAGAGAATACTTTTAATTTTGATAAACTAGTAGAAGTTCAAAATTGGAAGTATGGCAGTAAAAATAAGGACGTATTTTGGCAAAATATCAAAGAAGTTAGCATGAGCGGACAAACGCCTGATGAAGTAAAGTTTAAATATATTTTAAAGGACATTAAAATGCCTGTCTATATTTTCAATTATAATTACTCTTCTGCTTATTTTTATTTAGCTGTTATTTATACTCTTTCTTCATACAATAATATAATTAATAATATATACAATGTTTGAATTGAAATGACGAAATTCTTCATCAAAGCAATAAAGATACGATTTTGAAAATGTTGTGCACTTACTCTCCTATTAGTATTATAAATAATTTAAACTATAATATTTTTCTTAAGCGAAAGAATACTTCAGCTTAAGTAAACATAATTTTAAACCCTCCTTGTAGCGATTACAAATTTAGTTGATTTAAAAAAAAATTTTAACGAATAAAAACTGGTAAAATAATTTACTTATAATAAAGGCAGTAAATGTTTAATATTTGAATGTCTTTTCAAGTACTTAAACTTCATTGCAATTAAGTTATAAAGTTATAAACTTTAGAGCTAGAATATTTCACCTGTATCGGGGATAAGAAGTTCACGTTTAAGGTACCTTATAAATTATAATTATGAGTAACATATCAACATTAAATGTTAGTTGATAACTATTAACAGTTAGTTTTCTGCGCATAATATTACTTAAAATAGAATCTCCTTTTAACATGTTTCAATGTTAGTACGTCTATTTATTTCTGAAACTTATACAATATATAATCGACGGGTCTTTTTAATATAAGAAACTGATGAACTGAATATAAACTAATTAGATTTTATGGCTGGTGCACAGACAATGAACTACCAATTAACCCTGATAAGTGTAAGGTCATTACATTTTCTGTTTCAGAGGACATAATTAATTTTGAGTACCAAAAATTGAGTGACCAATAAGAAATTTGTAGATCTTTTTTGAGTGCACAATTTTTGTTTAATCATCATTTGTCGTATCTTGCCTGGTTTGACCGTAAAATTAAAATTTTGTTTTTTCTTTTTTTTCTACAATAAAAATGTGAATTCTCGATTTTTTGAGGAAATTCAAAACGTCGTTATGATAATCTTGTAGGGCGTGTGAAAAGAAACATTTTTCTTGTCGTGACTTTTTTTCGTATCGTGCGTTGTTTGGTTGAAAATGTGAATTTTTGTTTCTTCTTTTGGATTTTGAAAATGCTGTAACTCTGAAAATTTTCATTTTATCGAAAAATGACATAAGAATATTGTGTTCGCCTTTTTGAGTACTATTTATATCCGTCCATTGAATTTTTATCCAAAATGGCTGGCTAAAGAACTCGATCTTTCTTTTTGGCCCCTGAAACTGTGTGCCAAAGCACAATCCAATCTGATTAGTCTTTCAAAAGTTATCCGGCATACAGACGACGACAACGACGACGACAGACAGACAGACACCGTCGTAAAAACTATTTTTTCTGACTTAGAGGGCCTCAAAACGTCGACATTTGATGGAATCCACGAAAGTCATTTTTCACATAAAATCAATACCTTCTCATTATGATGAGAATGTAAAAATTAAGAAATAATAAACTTCTATGTTGCAAAAGAAACGCGAGGAAGAAAGTGATGTGAGATTGAAATACACAGTCAAAATTAAATCAAATAAAAAATGAGGAACGACCGAGAGGAGAATGGGGAAAAAATTAGGAAGAAGAGAATGGGAAACGAAATATGCATTTAATCGTATTTGGTGAAACGGGAATGAATGAAAAAAAGTTGGAGATAATTTAAAAAGAATATGAAAGAAGGAAAACGAGGATGGGAATATGCAGATGTGGAAATATAATAAAAATCAAATGAAAAGGAAAAAAGTGAAAGAAGGTAGGATTATGTGAACAAGGAAATAAGAAAGGCATAGTAATAAAACACCAGGGAAATGATGTAAAGAGCAATTTTATGAAAATCCAATGGAAGTGCTGTAGAATATTGAAAAGTTTTTTGTTTGAACAACTCAGATAACGAATTCATCAAAGTTGGATAACCTTAGAAAGACTCTAGGTGTCCAAATCTCATTGATAATCTCTTTGAGGAAGAAAGTTGAGTCATTGACTTTCTTTCGTCTCTCTTTTATTAAGTTTAAATAACAGAGAAAACTCACCAGTGAAATTGGATATATCGTAGGAGGGACCACCTCCCCATGAATAAATTTCCCTGACTGATTGATACTGAAGAAGAGGAAGGCGCCAAATAAAAATTTATGAGACATCGCAAATTCCAGGACACACTGCACTTTAAATTACTTTTCGAACAATTTTTTCCTTTAAATATCTGTCTGCCACAATTATTCGATTTAAACAATTGTAGTTATTTCAAATTTCCCAATTCCTATCTTTTCAAAAATTAATTCGGCTATCACTTAATTACAATTTCCACTGATTTTATTTATTACATATAACTTTATCAGTGATCAATTTGATGTTTTTTTAAAACTTATTTCGGGTTTTTGTAGGCTTCTTAAAACCTTTAAAATTAAATACTGATTCGTTTCTTTTTCATTTTGTAAGATTCACGTAATTTCAAAGAATGTAATTGTTTCCTGGAGATTCATTTTAAAAAAAATGCACGTTTCCGTTTTGAGATGTCCTTGATCGTTGGAGTGTATCTGTTGCGGGAAGCAAAGGTTGTGTCTGATTTGAAGTGGAAAACCACGTGCGCGAACTAGCGGAACGAATAGCGACGCTGACCGAACTAGCCAGCTCTAACTACTGAATCACACTGAGTACCGATTCCCAGACTCGACCACTGGCACTGCTCAGGTGTGTTCCGTGACTCCTGCGATTAATCGGCGGGCGACGAGAAAAAAAGTAGGACCGGTGCTAGTGGAGGAACTCGGAATATCCTGATGGCATGGCAGCGTTTCTCAAATTAGAGTCGACCAATTTCAATTTAATTTGAGTAGACATGTTAATTTTCTAGAAAAATATTAGTGCTAGGGATTTTCAGGTAAAGAAAGTGCTACCACAGTCTAATTTACCTGAAAAAAGTGATTAATTTAAGCTAAAAAGTATGTGTGTTTATTTATATCTAATCTCTAGGGGTAAATATCCCTCTAAGGAACAGATGATACAGTATAGCTATTTAAATTTTACGCATTTGCTGCTGGTCTAATGAAGGCAATAAGAATAATATGGCAGATTTATTACTATATATTACAGATTAGCACAAGTGAATAAGATGGTCTGAAATAATAAGATGTAACTACTAGTTCGTAAACAATTCATAATAATATGAAATATAATAATGCGGAAATTTGAACATAAGTAATGAGCAAAATAAAAGAGAATACTCTGTAAGTTGGTAACGCGCGAAAGTGCAGACTATTGTTCACACAAAAATAGGCCCGTGATGTCAATAGAAACACTTATTTATTCAAAAATTTAAATACCATTACAAATTTAATTTATCTAGTTATATATACAGTGAAATCTTGTAAAATGATGCGCTATCCCAGCAATATCTGCTATTCAAAGCTGCTTTCCTTTTTAAGCGCATTTTCGCTCAAATAAGAACTTCCTCCAGGTTCATCATTAAGTTGACCTCTCAAACTGGAACAACTGTAATCGATCCACAACAGATTTGTCAGTTATTTGATCTAAGGGAAAATGAAGATCTTTTACACATACTCGCCAAATGTCCAATCTACTCGGCCGTTGGAAATCATTACTTGCGCAACATTGGTATGATAAACGAGAACAATCTTCACTTATTGTTATCAAATGTAAACCCTGGAATGCTTCGCTCGATATACAACTTTATAAGCACATGTTTAAAAATCAGAGATTTCTCTCTATTCGAATAATACACTGCCCGAACTCGACCAGTATAACCTAACAACCTATTGTACATACGATTTTATAACTTTTCTTTCATTTTGTTATTTATCTTAATTTTATCGATTTTTGTAATAGTGACCTTCCCTTGCCACAGAATCTTGTATTCTTAGAGGCAGTAAATATACATACATACATACAAATTTAATTTATCGACTTGGATTTAAAAAATTAGATGAAATTCTATTGCTAAATTCGGGGGTAAAAACAAAGGTCACAATTGCTAGAATAAATTGTACAATTAATGTTCAAACAAATTGTTATTCATTGTATTACAAGCTAAATAAACCTTTGACTCTTAACTGCCGTATTTATATTTTGATGCTTACAATAGGAACTAGAAAACCAAAAACTTTACATCCTAAAATTCTCTTAACAGTGTAGATAGGGTGATTTTTTATGAAAATTGGGGAATAATATGGGAATAAATTCTCTTAAATAAAATTAATGCAGGTACCACGCTGCCTTCAATATACATCGCTTCAAATTCCTAATCTAGCAAGTAAAAAGATTGCAATTCCAACAAAATAGATAAATTTTTAACCAAAAAGATTAATTTTCTACAAGAAACACGAATTTTCGATAAAATGCATGAATTCTCAAACAAATACATAGTTTGATTTTCTCTAAAAAAGGTCAATTTTTAACCAAAAATGGAATAGTTAAATTTTTAGTTAAAAACATTTGAAAAAAAAATTCACAAAATAGTTAAATCTTCAAAAAAAATAGACGAATTTTCAACTACAATGATGAATCTTCAACTAAAAACATTACTTCTTAACAAAGTAGTTCAAGATTCAACCCAGTAGTTGATTTTTTAACCAAAAAATATGATATATCGACAAAAAATATAATATAAAACAAAATTTAAATGAAAAAAGTTGAATGTGTCATTCCTTATGTAACATTAGTTACTTAAGATTTTGTATTTTTATTATTTTATAACAAAATCGTAATTTTGATTGCATCTTCATAATTGATAGCTTTTTGTTCTTTCAAATAATTTTTTATTACTCGCATGCATATCCTTTGAGTTTAAATTCTTTCATTTTGACCAAAAAATATTACTTTTTGAACAAAATAATTAAATTTTTAACCGAGTAATTAAATTTTTAAGCAATAAATGAATTCTGAACCAAAAATATAATAGTAGGTTTCTCAAACAAAACAAATTAACTTTGAACCAAAAATAGTTGGATTTTCTTATTGAGTTATCTTAATTCAGTTCGCATTTAAGATAAAAAAACAAGAAAAAGGGGAAGTTTCTTGAAAATAGGGGAAACACGAACATTTCTTAAAAAATGGGGAAAGAAGGGAATAGGGAAAAGACCCAGATAACAATGCGTGAGGGCGCACTGTAGATGCACGAGGTGCCAGCACGATGTGTCGGCAAGAACGCAAGCACGGTGTATGCACGAGCTGAGGGTGATCAATATTCACTCAAGGTGAGCACACTCGATGTGCACGATGTGCAGCACAGGACGCTACCATATGTGCTGTCACAGTGCACGTGTTGTGTGAGAGCAGAATTTCCCGCTTTGTCAGTGCACGCGCGATCATTCGATCAAATATGGCGAGCGCCGGCAGTCGACAAAGAGGTTAAGTGATGGCGTGGAAGTTGCAAGTCACGTCGGCGTCGCTTTTGTGTAATTGTTTCACCACACGTGTTTGTGTTTCCTCCTGGCCGGCTAAGGATAATAACGCTGGTAATAATGTTTGAATGTATTTCATAATGTATTTCTAAATGTTTAAATGTATTTCTTGCAAATTAAAACTCCTACAATAACTTTGAAACTTATTTGGCTGGGCAGTACATTTTTCGAACTTTTATTTCTGTATATATTTTCTTCCGAAATTTAGAATGCGAAACAAAAATTGTGATAAAAATTAAATATGTCAAAACACCATTTCTCGACGTTCATTTACCAATCGCTCGAGTGTTAGACCCATTATTTGTCGAGTGCATGGCGTGACTTGTAAACCTAACCTAATTATGTAAGGGCTGTTTCCCGGCACGCTCGTGCCGACACGACGTGCGTCGCATATGCGGTTGCATTGTAAGGGCAGTGTGCCGACGCGCTGTGTCGACACGACGTGCGACGCATATGAGGTTACATGTGTCGGCATTTTCACCATCACAACGTGTCGACAATTCTGCACATCGTGCACGAACCATCTGGGCTCAGTGTCGACAATTTGTTATCTGGAGAGTGTTAAGTCTAATATTAAATAGCATTTTCATACATAAATGAATTAAATTTCCTTTTTTTAGATAAAATCTAAAACGAGATGGATTAAATTGATTAAAGTGGCTTTTCTTAAAAAAAAGTGACTGTGTGGCAACGCTCGGAAAAGATGACTCCTCTAATCGGTTACTCTCTAAATTGCATTTAGTGAGAGTTGGGTGACTAATATCGAAGAAATAATGATTTTTACTGATTAAACCGAGAATTTGATTGATTCATCAGTGGGGCTTCGATTATTAATCAGTGAATTTTATTGATGACCCGAAACTTGAGAGAAGGGTCATTTTGGAAATAATAGACTTACCCTCCCCTGATGAAAGGTTTTTGCTATAGTAAGAATATTTGATGATGTTCATCATATCAAATCTCAAAACTCAATTATCTTTCAAATAATCTATATTAGAGTGGTCCAAAAAAAGCAACTGTTTAAATGTTCATGGGCGACTGGAAATTCGTATAGCCTAGGCAAAATCAGAATATACCTATTTTTTGTTTTGTTGTAGAGTCATTTTTCAGCTCGCAAATGTTTTAAAAATTTTTGTTAAAGTAATGTAAAAGTGATAAAACTGTGAGTCCACTCGAAGGATTCACCTGCTTGGCGACTTTTATAGAATTTATAGAATTTCAAAAGTTATGAGTTATTTAGGATTTTATGGTATGTTCGTGCCTTTACCTGGTTGGCCAAGTTCTGCCACTCCCGTTAGTTTAGGGTCAATTTGTATTTCGAATTTCCAATAGAATAGGTTCGAGTTAGCCGTTTATGACACTCGCCATAAACGCTTCACCTGTATACCCTACGGGTGAACCTATAGTTAAATTATCAGTTTTTACACATTTTTCAAACCCCTTTGTTTGATATAAAGCTTTGACCATTTCAGTTGTTCTTTTCCAAATTTATTCTGAGAGGTTTAAAGTATACTCTGTAAAAATTTCACTTTAGACAAACTTCACCAAAGCGGGCAAAGCGCTCACCAAAGTCTGCAAATATTGAAATTTTGGTAGATTTATCCTTATTGTAAAATTGTTACATAATATTTCTGAAATATGAAAAGTTGACTAAGTCCATCTTGAAATGTCGGAGAACAAATAACTCCAACATTGAATAAATTGGTTCATAACTTCTTATGAAAAATTGAACTTGAAAAAAAATTTGTATTTTTACATGTTAAACTCCATAAGAGGAACAATTGCTTTTAGCGAGCTGAAAAAAGACTTTGCAGCAAAACAAAAAAATAGGCATATTCTGATTTTGCTAAGGCTATACGAATTTCCAGTCGCCCATGAACATTTAAATAGTCGCTTTTTTTGGACCACTCTAATCTATATCTATCAGATCGAAAAAAAACAGCCATATTATTAGGGGAGACCGAGGCGGGACGGGACACCGCGGTAAGACGGGACACCCGATTTTCTCTTGAGTTGTATAGTTTTCAGAACTTGTCTTTTTAGGAATAGGTAGAAGAACTGATTCACCAGTTCTCAAAAAAGAAAAAAAGAAAAAAAGATTAAATAGTACAAGAAGGAAGTAACGTTGAAATGTCAGGATGTAGATTCTGTTATTTTAAGGTAATTTAAAATGGAAATTATTGCTGATAATTTCAGAATATATGTTTTTCATAACACATATTGCGAAGATCAATTGTTGAATTTAATTTTAATAAGTGAACTTTACACATTTTTTGAAGGCAAATGTTTAATATTTAGATATAAATGAAAAGTACAATTTGGGATGGAACGGGACACATATTGGGACGAGACGGGTCACTGTTTCTCTGGCTGTCAATCTTTGTTCAGGGCTAGCAGAAGTAACAACGTTCCTTATTTAAATGTATAAATAATATTTAAACAGATTGCCAAGTAACCCGATAAATGCTGAAAAATTGGAAATTCAGAGTAGATGAAGCCCTATATATTATGAAATGTAAGTGTAACTTTTACGATTGTACGTCTTTTATTAGGTTTTATTAGGTATTTATTTATTAGGTTATTTCGTGAGAAGTTGGAAATGTTGTTTTTCGGGTTTTATTTTTAGTATACATGTACATATTTATGAAGCTTTAATTTGTATTGAAATACATACAGAGATTAGAAAAAAAATTTAATTTGTTCGAATTTGTCACTCCTTTTTCAACCATAAAAGCAAATATTTTTCTGTCCATATAATATAGCCATATTCCATGGTTGAACCAACAAAACTTATAAAACTTGTAGTCATTTTCTGAGTATACCGCTGTAGTCCAACGGAAAAACGTAGTGAGTGACAGTTACCGTAGAGACTATTTTCTGTGACAAATGTCACTAGGTTATTGCGTTGGACAGCAGACTATCTGCTGACGGATTTTTATTAGAAACAGTCGTATTTACTTGCATAATTGATGAAGGTAGTCCTAATTGGTGATAAAAAATATTTCGGGATTTACTGTGATTTTATTTAGATGTTTCTTATTGAAACACAGTTACATTTGTTTAAAATAAATTATTATAATTACTTTATGGCCAACGGCCATACCACGCTGAAAAACCCAGTTCTCGTCAGATCACTGAAGTTAAGCAGCGTTGGACGCGGTTAGTACTTGGATGGGTGACCATTCAAGAATACTGACATGAGTGCTGTTGGCACATCGTGGGTGTGGTGAGCCCACACTTGTAGTTATTTACTACAAGAAACTATACACCTAGAAACACTACCCGAATCGGGTAGTGTCACGCCTACCCTGAACGGGAAATGGCTTAATGGTATACTTACTTTATACCAATTTATATTAATCTTGCGTTAAAATATAATTTCTAAAGCTAAAAAAAAGGTAGGCCGGGAATTGGCAGATGGGAACATATGAACTCCTATCTAATACAACGCTGCTGAAGGCTGGTGACCTTCTCAGCATAAAACACCGTAAACGTAAAGGTCGAGTTTCAGGCAATGAATGGAGACTGGGTGTTTGCGCAATGCTAGAGGAGTGAATGATCTTAAAGTAAGAGAACTACGAGAAACTATGCACGTGAGGAAACTAGATATTTTATGTGTACCTGAGACGAAGAAAAAGGGTTGCGAAAGTAGAAACATAGAAAATGGGGCGTTGAAAGGCGGTTTTGAAATATGGTCAGGAGTGGATAGTGAATCACATGGTAGTCAAGGGGTCGGTTTAATTATGAATGAAAAAGCAAGACAGCATCTCAAAGATCAAGGATATGTATCGCCCAGATTGCTGTGGGTTAGAATGAAGGTAGGAATCAGAAGATTATTGATCAGAGCGTGCTACGCCCCAATTGACAGTGATCCGAGGGAAGTCAAAGATGCCTTCTGGGACACTTTAAATGATACAATAAGTACTTGCGATCAGGGTGAAAGAATAATTCTGCTAGGAGATATGAACGAATGGGTCGGCGTCCAACGTCAGGATACAGAAAGGGTGCTAGGTAATTTTGGGGATCCAACAAGAAAAAATTATAACGGGGAAAAATTAGTTAGCTTATGCTTAAAAAAGGGCCTATTTATTACAAATACTTGGTTTAGACATAAAATGATCCACATGTACAGCTGGCGTAAGGGAAATAGCTACAGTATAATTGACTTCGTTATTGCGGATGAAAGACTAAGAGAACCAGTAAAAGATACAAGAGTCATGAGGGGTTCCGAATGCAATACTGATCATTAGTTTCTAGTCTCCAAAATTAACTTAGGGCGGGGATGGAGAAAACAGAAAACAAAACAAAAACGAAACAAACGCGAATCAAGATTGAAAATTTACAGAAACGGGAAGTGCGGATAGATTTTCAGAATAAGTTAAACGAACGCATAGATAGTGTAACTTGGAAAGCGCTTATAAACAATAAAGATATAGAGGCCGCGTGGAATTTGTTACGGGATATCATTGTTAAAACTGCAACTGATGAAATTGAGGCAGCTCGAAAAGAAAAGAAATAAGCGTACGAGAGAACGTTGGACATCACCTGTCTTAGCGATGAGGAGAGAAATACGCTCAACAATCATTACAGACACAAAAATAGAAAAGTTAAATGACTAGTCAAGGAAAGTAAAGATATTATCAGAACAGAAGAAGAGAAGAAAATACAAAACGTTTTTGAAGAAAGTAAGAAACTAATTTTTAAAAAGATGGAGGGAAGTAAAAGTACAGAGTTTGTCAGCATGAGAAACAGCAAAGGTGAAATGCTATATGATACAGACGGGATAGTAGACGCTTTGAAAGACTCTTTTAAAGAATTATTAGGAGGCTAAGCTATAGGACAACAGAACTGCGACATAGAACATAATGCATCAGAAAACCCAATTGAGAAAGTTTGTGTCACTGAAGTATTAGCGCTGAAATGCTTAGATACGGTGGCGAGTACATACCTCACAGGCTGTGCAAATTGATAAATTTATATATCGAGATGGGGGAAGTCCCAGACGAGTGGAGAAAAGCGATTATCGTACCAATATACAAAAGAAAGGGAGATAAAAACAACTGCAATAATTGCAGAGGCATCAGCTTATTAAGTAACGTAAGTAAAACATATGGTATAATAATACTAGTTGCAAATATATAGCTATTTGCCTAGCTACATGTCTACTAAACTAACTTATTTTTAATAAAATTTTCTAAATAGTATTGTAGAAAATATTTTATAGAACAAAATATGCTTTTAGTGACAAAGACTGGATTAAAATTACGATAGTTTTTGGGTTATATGATCTGTAATTTTCATATATAATTTCACGTATTTACATAGTTATTACGATTTTTCGTGTGCAGTAGCCGGATCTATCCGACACTAGTTTTTAATAACCTATATTTTAGACCTCAGTTCAATCGCTTTTGTTTTCTTGCACAGCGTGTTTATTTCTTACATATCTATCATATCTATTTGTAGGTTGTTGCTAGAAAAACGCAGACATTATAATTAAACCCAACCTTATACGGGAGCGTTCTTAAATGACGTCACGCTTCAGGGGGTAGGGAGATGTTTTTTCTTAAGCGTGACTTACGTGAAGATGCACCGGAAAAACGCGTGATAAGGGGTGGTGGGTGTCTAAAATATTTGAAGCATGCGTGACATCATTTGCGAAGGCTCCCTATATTAATCTTTTGATAATTATCAGCCAAATTATATTAAAAAACACGATTAAGTGGCCGCACAGTGTGGAAAAAGAGGCATTTTTGGTTTAAGAAATTCCAGATGTCGCATTTTTTAACCGACTTCAGAGTTTATTTTATCAAATTAAAGCTGATTAAATAAGGTGTCTGTCAAAAACTGGTTTTTTAAAAATGACAAAAAACCATAATATTTACTATTTGTACTAACTACTTTGCTCTATTCAGTGATATTTCATATGAACGAATTCAGAGTTAGTTATAAGAATTGATCAAAATAATGACAACTATTACTGTATCTGGTAAAATAGCCATCTTCGGCGGAACTTTGAAAAACCTCCTTTCGAGAAAAACGCTTTTAAAGTTGGCGAGTTCCATAAACGCACGTATTGTATTTCTTCATCGAACTTAAAATTTATCCACTTTCGATCACTTCTGCACTGGGGAAAAAGTTATTTGAGACAACTAGCTTCTTATTAGGAGAGATTTTATCAATTGCGACAACCACTTCGATGGTAAAACTAACTAACCAGTTTTGTTCGTCAACAAGTTGCCGTTAATACTCCTGCGTAGTTCATATTAGTAACGATAGTAATCATAAGCTTAACAAATAAAGTTAGTCACATTTACCACCAATGTATTTTTCAACAAATAAAATTAGTCAAGATTACAAGGTTTGTTTCTTGACGATATTGGCAGAACTGATACCTTAGCAGTTCTGTTACCTTCGCCTCATGTTCACGATTGTCGCGATTGTTTAGAATCTGCTGGGAACTTGAAGATCAAAAGATTACTTTGAAAAAGTCCAAGGTAAGTAAAAAATAGTTAATCCGTTATATATGGAACTTTCATAGTATTTTATATGAGTAAAATAACCTCGTTATACCGATGACAGGTCAAAACAATTAGGGAAAATGCACATTAAATCCACGTGGAAATTCAGTAGAAAACTATGAATTCTCGAATCGTTTTGCAAGAATTGTTTCTGGTAGGTCTTCATGTGAATTTACACGCTTTACAGTCTCTTAAAATAAATGGTACAATCTGGTCCCTTTTCATTTGAACGTACACATATTATTATTGGGACCTGGGCCAGACCTGCAACCAGATTTTCATAACATTTTTCCACACGGGACCCTTTACAACCCGTGCGGAAATTTAAACCCGGGCACTATAAGGTCCTGAAAGGAT
>CAKNYM010036102.1:0-38137 GCA_932195095.1 Andricus curvator
GCAAGTCACGCCTACCCCGAAAGGGAAATGGCTTAATGGTATAATAGTGGCGTCACTTGAAATATTTCTGTGTCCAATCACATCAGTCTCTTGCTGTTCCCACGAGACGTTGGACAATGGAAAGTGTTAGGTATACATACATATACATTATTTCTGTGATTCTTTGATCATGAAGTTCAAATTTTTCCACATGAGAGATGCCGCGATGTGACTTGCCGAGAATGTGACATGCTACAAATGTGACTTGCCGCAATGTTATGTGCCGAAACGTGACTTGCCATACTTGTCACTTGACCCGACACCGATTCTCTGACAATCGAGATTACTTTAATATATGTAAAAGAGAAACGTCAACGCGTTTTTAATTCATTAATTACTTGCGAAAAACTGTTGGGAAAATTGTCTTCATTCTTTCTAAATTAAATCTCTTCGCACATATATACGCATATAAATTATTATATTAAAGAAACATCAATTGTCAGAGAATCGGTGTTGGGTCAAGTGACAAGTATGGCAAGTCAAGTTTCGGCATATAACATTGCGGCAAATCACATTTGCAGCATGTCACATTCTCGGCAAGTCACATCGCGCCATCTCTCATGTGGAAAAATTTGAACTTCATGATCACAGAATCACAGGGAAGCACCAAAGTTATTATTTCATTAATTACTTGCAGCAAACTTTTGTACAAATTGCTTTTATTCTTCAAAAATTATATTTAATAACACATACGTATTTTATAGCTTTAGATCAATTAAAAAAATTCTTGTTTATTATTATTTGAAATTGTTTTCTAAACATTCTTTACGAAAAAATACAACAACAAAAAATAAAAGTAAACAATTTTATAAAATCAAAATTCATTTTTTTCAAATATTGATTGTAGAGAAGAATCTTGAACAAGAAATAGTTGTAATTTTTCAGGGTCTTTAAGCCTGTTATAAAAGTGCACTATAAAAAAATCAACACCCTTCTTCATAAATTAGAAAAACTATCAGGAACTTTTTATTTACGTCATGAAAACTATTGTAAATCTTAAACTATCTAATAATATGTAGAAATATCTTACAGAATAAATATATAATTTATTAAGATCGACATTTTTTTGTACAGCATTTTTCTCTGAAATCATACTTTTCAAGGTATACTTCGTTTTATGCATCTCTTTCTTCAGTTTCGACCTTTGATTGATGTATAAAACAGTCTACGGATGGAAAGGTCAGTAAAATCAAAACAAAAACTTTGTTTCTTTGAGAAATGGCAACGTTTCGGACTCAATGTGGTCCCTTTTCAAGCCTATTGAAGCCTTAGATTCTTAGAACAGTAGTTTAGAAGACAAGTAAGAAAAGAATATATTTTCCATGTTTACAAAATTCGGTTGAGAAAAGGAGAAATGTGAGAATGTCCAAAACAACAGCAATGTTTATCATTATGTACTTTAAGATACATAATGTTTTGGACATTATCACATTTTTCCTTTTCTCTACAGAATTTTGTAAACAGGGAAAATCTAGTCTTTTCTTACTTGTCTTCTCAACTACTGTTCTAAGGCTTCAATAGGCTTGAAAAGGGACCATATTGAGTCCAAAATGTTGCCCTTTTTCAAAGAAACAAAGTGTTTGTTTTGATTTTACAGACCTTTCCATCCTGAGACTGTTTTATAAATACTTCATTTTATGACCAAAATCATGGAAAATCAACTTGCTTTTCATTTTGGGTCGATTTTTTCGAAAAATAACGATTTCATCAAAAAATTGGATACACAAAAAAGTTTTATTTTTACGAAATACACCATTTCTCGGTATATAATCTTTTTGTGTAGAAGCAACGTTTTTTAAAATAAATCATGAAAGCTTTGTAATTAGAGGTCGTTTAAAAAATGCACTGTACCTCAGAAATTAAAATGCACAGAATAGCATCCAAGGCTTTTTTTGTACAAGGTTGAATGTATGAATTTTCACACAATATTCATATATAAAGTTTAAACTATAGCAATTAAATCGCTGTGAAAAATGGTAAATTTGATAAAAATAGCTTGTTTAGCCTTCTAAATATTTATGTAGAAGCAAAAACAAAGGCTCCAATAAAATTGTTTCTAGCAAATTTTGATTAAGTATACACTATACTTTATAACTTCATACAAAAGCGAGAATGCCGAACTTGAAAATGAGAAATTAGCAATTATTAAAATGAAAAGAGAGAAAATTAAAACAAAATATGGAACATAAAAGAAAGAATTATACTCTTTACGAATTAAAATTAAAACATATAAAAAACTATGATAACTATAGTAGAAAAATATATATGAAAAAAAACTTTTCTAATTTTTTTTTAATTACTAGTGCATACATACATATCCAACGATTGAATAATTTTATGTTTCTAAAGTTCGTTTCAAATCGAAAATCCTGCATTTGCGACTTTGCGTGCAGAATTTTCTCTACGGGTTATTCTAGTCAATAGTGCTATTTACTATTTCTACGTCAAGTTTAAGGTGGTCAAAAATAATCTCAATATTTTGAGGAACGATTGCGATCGTAATAAATTTTAATCAAATGTAATAAAATGAGACAATACAATTTTCTCAAATCTTTTATCAAACCACTTAATATTGTATTTCTAACAACCATTTAGAAGATCTTTTAATATTATTGGTCAAGGAAAAGTCAAGGAATTTTGAAAATGAAGTTTTGTGGCCATCCTGAATCTAAGGGTGCATTTAATAAACAGTACAAAGCCCGAATAACTTAAAAAGTGTTGAATAATATTTTTGGGGTAATAGTGATTTACAAAATTGTCAACAATTTGTTCTGAAAAATTGAAATTGTTTTTATGCGAATGTTTTTCTACAAAAGGATGGAAAAAAATCAATGTAATAAATACTAATCTAATTATGCCGATATTGAAGTCTTTATAATGTTTATCAAAATCTTTTATTGATTAAACATTTTCGTGAACCTCCTCCCCGCCCCTAGAAAAGCTGTTACGTAGTTTATGAATGGTCCCTTAGGAAAAATAACCATTTTCGCAAATTCTAAATGAATTGAGTTGACATTACAAAAATCTAAAAACTCGCTTACACATGTCGTAAGATTTACTGCCTATATTATTTTTCGTTTTCTCCTATAGAATTGAAACCTACGATTAAGCGGATCGTGTTCACGGCTGCGTTGGGCGTGACGAGAGGGGATGCATTTTTCTTAAATGAGACGTTTAGTTTTCCTGAATCACTGACCAGTGGTCAGTCAACAATGAGCTCGATGCACGCCCATCAACGGTAACAGTTTTCCTCGCTTGTGCTCGTCTCTTGCCCATTGATGATCGTTATTGACCTCATTGTGTCTACTCTGTTGCCTTATTGTATTCATTTACCATTTTGATGTCGTTTCGGATTCATTCGTACGCATGCTGACCGTTTAACGTCACGCCCCCGATACGCAAGATTTTTCTTAGCAGCTGGTCACCCTTCTTTTTAGCTTTACCTTCGTGTTTTTCTTTATTTCGACGCCTAAACGCCTAGTAGTCACTTCTGAGGGAAGCTACTTTTTATTATACTTCAATAGTTAACCAATCTTCCAGATGTGTATATGTCTCAAAATTGAGAACAGATGATATATTCATCTATCATTGTCATATTAATCGATTATTATTTTAAGAAGGACTATTTTCTTTTACTAAATATGTACATAACTAGAAATACAGAATGGTAAAAGTTCATAATTTGAAATGACTAGCTTTCAAGGCTCAGACGAAAATGTATTTAAACTCCGAAAAATCTTAATAAATAAAATTTTAATAAATTAATGTGACGAATTTTGTTACGAAATAAAGTTTCATAGACTTTTGGAAAATACTACTATAAACTCTTGTTGTAAAATATTTCTCTCAGCCTAGAAATATGCAAATTGGACAGTAGATAGATACACCTTTCGAGCTTCTTATCTCGATCGCTTCATTGCATGTGCCTCAACAAAGTATCGTTTCCTTGAAGCAAAATGATCGGCACCGGCTGAACCGCAAATGTTGCCAGTAGCTATTTGCATCGTCATCAAACCGCCCTGATTTATCTGGCTGCCGCAGGGTCCTCATTGGCCTGCTCCTGCTACTGTATCGAGGGATGGATCGTAACTTACCGTCTTACGATATCCTTCAACCACAATGATAGTCATAAAGAAAAGATTGTGCAGGTCCAACTTACAATAAGTATAGTGTTGATCATAAATGCTCCTCCTCAGATAAAATCCAATAAGCAATCTCACCAATACCATTTCCGACAAACTTTCTTGAAATTTTATGCAAAGATATTTCCAGAAAACAAGTTTTGAAATATCTATTTGTAACACATGTGTGGAATGTTTGCTTTTGGAGGCATTTTGTCAGTGTGTAAAACGGGACTTCAAATGGCTAACTTCACAACTGTGTAGTGTTCAGAACAGTTATGATGTTAGCCATGTAAAGTGCCAGTACACGGACCAACAAAAAATACGCTACAAAGCCAATTTTCTTATCGAAGTCGCAACAAATTCTGTGGGCGTACGCGAAAACTGTTTTTGGCTTAATTAATTTTTGACACCTCGAGCTGTCGACTCGCCTTCAGCTCCGTCATCAGCTCGCCAACAGTTCTGGGTTACAAAAATCATCCTCGCACAAAAGCATCTTGTTTACGCGGGTGCCACATAAACTTTTGTTATATCCTTGAATGATTAATTTATTTTATTTTTTTATAAGAAACGTTGCGAAAAAGTTGAACTTTGAAATCCTGTGAAATCCTTTACATTTCTTGAAATAATTCAATATCCATTGAAATCCCTTAGGCATCTTTTAGATCCCAAGAAAATAATTTCAAATCCCGTAAAATCCCTTGTAATTTTTGGAAACCCCATGAAATCTGATAAAACTCTATGCAGTTTTCTAAAATCTTTGAAATACTGAAAAATCCTATGAGATCCCTTTCGCGAAGCAATTTGAAATATCGTAAAAATTCTTTAAAATATGTACTTTCTCTCTAAACTTTGATCAATGTAATTTCACTCAGAAATTGTGACATACCTCCGTATTTTTGAATCCGTGAAAATTCGTTGTGAATTAGTGATTATTCACTGAAATTCCAATAATTTGTACTGGTTTTCCAAAAGAAAGGTCCCTGGATTTTCACTAAAACTTCAGTAAGTTTCTTCAAATAGCCAAAAGTACTTCACTGTTTCTCAGTGAAATTCCATTGATTCAAATTGAAGCAAAAGAAGCTGAGCGGTGCTATATTCTCTTTTTAACAAAATTGAGTTTTCTTCAAAAATCATACTTTCTCGCTTTTTAGACTTATTTAATTTAAAAAATTAAGGATTTGACATTTTTACCCTCAAAGTTAGTATTTAAATGTATTAAAATATTTTTAAATTTCAAAGAATTCAAACTAAATGAATAAATTATACTAAAATATTCCATTTTTTTAACAATTGAACCTCTCCTAATCAAAAGGGGATACGCGTGGATTTAGCCTGAGAAGTATTGTCCTGAGAGTCAATATTTAAAATCGTTCGGATTTTTATTTTAAGGACTGATACTTGTAGATAATTTCAAGGCGCATATTTTTTTCCTTTTGCAAATATTTTTAGGTTTGCACTTTTTGAATTAATTGATAAAAACTAGATTTTTGGAAAAGAAAAAATTGCAATCCTTTTTTACTTCAACTCGCACTAACTTGGCCAATTTTCAGAATCTATTGATTTTATTAATACTGAATTACGTTTTTAGGTCTTTTGAAACTAATTAAGAAAGGCGGCTTCAAGATTACAGCTTGCAATTTAAAACATTCATAACTGTTTAACCATTAATCCGATTGAGCTAAAACTTTCCAGAAAACTTCTTTAGATCTTAATCAACAACTTTCTCGCTGGAAGTTTTCTGTTGCTTAAAATTCGCTACATAAACGAAGAGCTTGAAGGTTGAAATTCATGATCTTGGCAAAGTCTCAAAAAATAAAACATTAACAAGTTTTTTGTTTATTAAATTATTCACGTTTTACTTACTCAACTAATTTCAGAGGTCTTAAAAATGTAATTTAGTGTTAATAAAATTGATAAATTTTAAAAATTGGCTAAGTTAGAGCTAGCTAAAATGAAACAGATTGAAATTTGTTGTTTCCGACTTTCAGGACAATATACTTCTCAAGCTGAATCCACGCGTATCCCCTTTTGATCGAGAGAAGTACAATTTGACAGCTATCATGGGGTTTTTTTTCTGTTAAATATTGTTATTCGCTTCTATAGTATGATTAAAAATACGTATTTCAAATGATTTCCTTAACCATTTATGCACTATTTTATTTCTAATACCAGGAAAAGCCAGGAAAAGCTAATCGGTGCTAAGTCCATTGTTCTTTCATCAAATTATTATACATGTGCATGTAGCGCTGTCTATTTTATCATACATTATTTATTAAACTGATCCATTCACCTATAAAAAAAGAATGTACCTATTTGGTCTTAAATTGCTCCTCTAGAAAGTTTTTTGCTCAATATGTAAAACTAGGATGATTGGGTTTAGTACCGTTTAGCTTTCCCCGCTTAAATTAAGACTGTTGTTATTCTTGGAAATCACTCCAAAATCCGTTAAAAACCCTTTATTTCCAATGAAATCCCTAGAAATCTTTTGTTGCATATGAAATATTTTAAAATCCTATGAAACATCTTAAAATCTTTAATATCTGTCGAAATCCCTTGAAATACTTTAAAATTCTTCGGAATCCTGTGAAATCCTATGAAACTTGATGAAATTCTTACGATCCCATCAAATCTTTTGAAATTTTTGAAATATTAGAAGTTCTCTCAATCACTTTGGAATATTCTAAAAATCCTACAGCCTCTTAAATCCTATGAAATCCTTTGAAATTACAGGAAATTCTTTGAAGTCTCACGTCATTTTGTGAAATCCCTTAAAATCTTTAAAATCCTTGAAAATGCTAAGAAAGCCCTTACATTTTTTGAAATTCCGGGAAATACTGTCAATCTTTTAAAATTCCTTAAAATTATTAAAACCCTTTTGAATCCTTCCAAAATTCTTCAAATATGTTGAAATCCATTCAATATTGTCTACACGCGAAACTCAACCCTAAGGGGTTAAGGGACCAATCACAAAATACATGATACATTTTTCAGGAACTATAAACTGCGTGATGGTTATTTCAGTTGTACTCAACCCGAATACTGATGAATGATCCCTGAGCAATTTTGAAATCTAGTGGAAAATCTCCAATGAAATCACAGAAAATCCCTTGAAATCTGATGATGAAATTTTTCTTCGTTTTATTAAATTTTGTTTCTTTAAGTCAAAGAATGAAGAGTAGAAGAAAGACTGATTGATAAGAGTGAAAGAAATTTGTTGAAATGGTTTGGTCATCTTGAGAAAATGGATGAAGGACGTTGAACTAAGCAAATTTATTTAGGTAAAGTGAAGTGTAGTTTACCCAGAGATAGACCGGAGAAAGGATGGTGGGAATATGTGAATAAGACTACACCAAACCCTCGGTTTAAGAACAGTGTTGGGGGTTGCCTGCAAATAGCATTGATCCTAAATCGGGGGAATCCAAATGTAAACAGTCAGGGCCGTCTGAACCGTTTCCAATTGGAATACATAATATTGCGCAATATACGCGAGTGAGTACCCGCGTACTGGGCCTTTCCGCTATACTTCTGATGTTCTCACGCCTTGGCTGAACACCCTCTCTCGCCCCGCGAGCTGAGAAACTGCGTGAGCCAGCAGTTCTAGCTTCTAGGAATTCCTAAACTGCGGGTCTGGTGTATAGTGACAATATATAAAATGTTATAGAAACACAAAAGCTTGCATAAAAAAATGTATTGATGTAAGAGTAGCAAAATATCTATACCAGGATAGGGATGTGTAGCGGAAAATTGTTAATAAAAAATTTGAAACGAAGAGTGTTGTGGGGGTAAAAGGTTTGGATCTTCCTATAGAGCATAGACTTTGTAAACTTTCGTCGGGTGAGGGATGCGTGTGGTGCGATAAGGAAAAAGAAAATTTCACCTGGTTTCAGAATCTCATGGTACACAACACCCTTCTGATCTCACCAAATGCAAAGGATTTGGTCATCATTAATATCATCATTTTGCTACTTCTAGTTTATCGAACCATAAATCGCCAGAGGAATTTGTTTTGTACCCAAGATCTATTCAGGTGAAAACCAATATCGTTATATGCTGCAAGATAGCCTTCCTAATTTTTTTCCCCCACGAATACAATCGAATCATTCACGTATACTGCTATCGGTCTTCGGGATTTCGAGAGTTTCGTGCATTCTGATTCAAGTCTTTTATGATGCTACCACACAGGCATATATTCTACTATCGAAAGATTTTTAAATACAAATATTTGAAGAGGACAAGTATAATAATCTTCTCTCTGATTAAAGGAAAGTTTTGTAATTTTATTTCAGATCACTGAAAAATTCAGTATCATTGCAAATAATAACATAACCATAACGTTAATTTAATAAACTTTTACTGTAAGTGAAGGTTACATTAGTAATTGTTATACATCTGGTTTTTCATGGTGGTTCAACTTTTAATCAGGGTTTCTGTAAACTTTGCAATTTTAGATAAGGTGGTACTGAGCATTACTCCGACATAGGACTTAACTGAGGTGTACTGAAATATAGCACTAATGCAGTTATCGATGGAGAGAATTATTTAAAAATATAATCTTTAGGCTTCGGAGCATGGAGAGACAAATATGGACTTAATGTTTTCAGGATTTCCGAATATATAAGATGCCCGAATTCACTAGGGATCATTTCCACCCCGTCGACGGATCGGGTGGTTGAAAACGCGAGAAAAACTCGGGGCCGGGATCCCAGCATCCATGGCGTGGGAGTGTATGATAATGTTTTCGTAGGAGGGTGGCAACAGGGATGATGCCAAGAATTTTCCAACTCCTGTGGGAATTGAAGGTGGTTCCGTGTGAGCGCAGGATAGCAGGAAGTGTCAGGACAGGAAAGCACAACGTCTAGACGGCAATATCGCATCTGTCGAATAACATTTTTAAGACATGTGCGCTCAGCCGTCAGCGAAAACCTCCACTTCTGTATCCATTCCGATGATAATAATAAAATTCATCTTTAAATGTATGTAATTGAACTAAGAAATTAATATTCAATAAAGGTCTCTCACTTTCTGATTGTTATACCCCTCTTATCCACTCATGTCTGATATTTTCTCATTGGAAATAAATTTTACGTCAAATGACATTTTTTCTGAGTTCTAATACATTAAGAAAAATTGATAGCTTCACTATCTGGAGTGTGAACCTGAGTATAATGGATTTTTAACTATAGGACAGCCATCTAGATAGTATAACTTCCCGAGTCGAAATTTAGACCCTACTTTGAACCTGCAGCTCCTCATTAGAACCTGCTTTGACGCTATTCAAACCTATAGCCCCTACTTTGAGGTTTTTACTCCTAGAGAATGCAACATTAGAGCCTCCTTTGACTCCGTTTGAACCTACAGGCCCTACTTTGAATATTTAGAAGCTACACCCAGGAAACAAGAACCCATTGAAAAGGCGAGTCCGTGAATTGCGTATCTGTCATTTGCAGATTAAGATGTTTCAAACTGAATTGGTTTGCGACTATGTGAATTGGTCAGTTTCTCGATATTAACAGTAATAAAGTATCTGTAAGCAAAAAGGAAAGGATTCTTTCTAAAAATGTTCATTTTCTTACAAAACCGAAACTAAAGTTTCCATTTTAGCCTTAAGTTATCGAATGTTATCGTCCCAAGTAGTCAGAAAAGAATATAAATCAGATTTTCGACTTGCGAAAAACAACCAAATTTGGAGGTTACAGACAAAAAAATTTAGTTAAAAAATTGTCGGACTAGTCTGTAATTTCAACCCAAATCGGTTTCATTCTCTTGAGGAATCTTTCCACTAAACTGAAGTGAACGTCAACGATATTTGACAAATAAGTTTTTAAATTATATGATAAAAAACACTACAAACAAAGAATTGTATACTTCATGAGTTTTGTTTCAATATTAAGTTCCTGAGGTACAGTTTATGGTAAAAGTATTTTTGCAGAGAAGGAAAATAAAAGTTTATAACCATTACCGAAATTACGCGATTATTATTTTTATTATCATGATTATTATTGTCAGTGTAGGGGCTAGAACACTAATGTAGGGTCTGCAGCGCCAATGTAGGTTCTAGTTTAGACCCTACTTTGACGCTAAACGTGAAAAAACGGCCGATTTCGGACATTTTTAGCGTCAAAGTAGGGTGTAAATTGAATTGAAATCGCTGCTTATTTTGAACCTACTTTGCTGCTCCAGCGCCTACTGAGGTAGGAGTTATAGGTTCAAAGTATGGCCTAAATTATTTAAATACACTTTCTCACATTAAATCCAACGACCACCTTCAGTTTGCAAGAGCTTAAACTGCTCTCGAGATAACCCCAAAAAAAAAACGAAAAAATTTTTTTAAAAGTTTTTTTAAAAACGTTGTACTGAGCCCCGTGCGGAAAAATCTTCTGGCGCTGACCGGGCCCAGAATATACCGTCTAAACTCTAATCTGGCACAGATCAGATGGTGTAGTTTGGGCCTGATCAGCACTATAACACTTTTGTAAAGTCTACGGCTGAACGGTCTAGCCAGGTGCTAGTTAGCACATGGTCAGCCGCTATTTAGACACTTCAGTCAGAGGTAAATGAATAAATAATAACTAAATAAATAGTACATAGTATATAATAAACAATTATTAAATAATATATAAATGGTAAATAATAAATAAATGTCTGAACAATGTGTTTTTTTACTTCTAGAGCACGGATGTAAAAAATTGCAGGTCAAAATACACAGAAAAATTTGGTTAACAAAAAATATTAAAATTAAAATAATATTCGCAGAAAATTCGCAAGCACCGAGAATCGAACACTAACCGCCTGAGCTTATAAACCGCGTGCTACCACTAGACTACCGAATAATGCGATTAATTTCAAACTACATAAGAAGATCACTCGTTTACTAGAAACTTTATAATAAATTAATCTCCAAAATGAAGGAACACAAAAACAATATGAAAGCATAACCAAGTATACTACTTATTGCGATCATAATTATAAGAATGTTAAAGGTAGATAAGTATAGAATATATCCAAACATAGAAGGAAAGATCGTTTTTCTGCCATTGTTTTATTGCGTTTCACCCAAAGAGGCACACGGAGAAAAATGGATGTTTAAATGTAGATGTTCAAAGGGTAAGATTGTTCCGCCTAACATGCAGATATTCATGCCAAACATCTACTATCTTTTTGAGATGTTAGCCGTAAACATATTTTTATGTTAAACTGTAACATATTCAGATGTTAAAATCATCTGAACGCATGCGCATTGCGCATTCGAATTTCACGACTATATTTGACGGCTATATAATTTCGATATTACAATTATGGAATATTACAATTTTTGAACATTTTCAAAGAATCAAAATTAGCTATCCTTAATTAAAATTGTATAACGACTTTTGTCTGTCTACACGACGGAACAATGTTCTTAAGTTTGAGGTTATATTGAATCGAACACCTTTGAACATTTGACACGTGATTTGACAAAATGTTTGTGAATTTATAATAAAATATGAGTTTAAGTAACCTCAAATAGATAGAATTTTAAATGCAGATTACATATTTTTCGTTCTCAGTTTACTTACCCCGTTTTTATTTTTTATTTTGAATTAAAAATATTAAACATAACCTCAGCTAGACTGAATGTATTATCTGATCGGCATTTCATACCCTGTATCTGTTTTTCGTTCATGTACGAAAATTCAAGTTTAGTTTAAAATTCACAAATAAGTTATCAATTAATTCCTCAAATGCTCAGAAATAAGTAAATTCCTCAAATATTTACAGCCGTTAGTTGACATAACCATACATGTAATATTTCGGATATTTCAGGTTGAACATTTTGGATGTTTCAGAGTAACATCTCACTTTTGAATATCTACAGATCCTAACTTTGAACATCTAGATTGCTGTCCTATAGTTAAATATAAAATATGTTAACCCTGAAGATCTAGATGTTACGTTCAAACATCCATTTTTCTCCGTGCAGTTTCAAAATCTTATTTTTCTCCGACCTTAACGAACGTGTTATTTAAATAAACAACGCGGAAATTCTAGAGCAACCTAAAAATCTCTACCCCCCATTACCACCTCCTACAACTACCTTCCTCACTGAGTTACGCTTATCCCGAAAGAGATATGGCTTAATGGTATATATATATATATATATATATATATATATATATATATATATATATGTATGTATACATATATTTTTTTTAAATGAAGCCTCTACCGGTTCTTAAAGTAATTTTTATGACAAATCGGATTATGGCTAACTTCGCTGCTTCTCAACGGCTATAATATTGTATGTAAAAAATGTGAAAAAAATGAAATTTTTTACATAAGACTTACTGACAATAAAATATTTTTCTGTTTTAAGAAATAGCATCAGATGTTCAAGGTAGATGTGTCCCAGTAATTGGGATGATCCTCGACTTATGAGCTAAATTAATTTGATACAATGTTTGTGTAAATTGATAAAAAAAAATAGTTTAAATTAACCTGACTAATCCAAACCTATTAAAATATTTGACCATTAAGCTCATGATTAACAAAACGTTTTTCGTCGGATAAATGAACTTTGTTTGTGAAAAATTGGATTAAACAAATTTCATGTATGTCCAAGAAAAAAGTTTTTTCCATTCAAGCAAGCTTTTTTCTGAGTGCAACGCGATGAGAACATGTAGCTGGCTCGAGAATAAACGTTACCCACCCTCATCCCCCTTTTCCTGGAGCTGCGTGACAGTCAAGTCGGCAAACGTGACAAGGGCCGAATCTGTTTTCTTAGACGGGCCAAAATAAACTCGACTTGATGAAAAAACCTGTAAAAAAGGAACTGTCTCCAAAATAAGTGGCCTATTGACCCTGGAATTACAACAATGATGCATTCAATTTGGCTTCTGAATGCAACTTGTTCCCAAAATAGAATCGCCTTCGACTACTTTAAATTCTTCTCCATTCTACATCGCTACATTTTTGTCTCAAGAAATTCGTTCAAATTCTATAAAACACCTCGAGTGCAAAGAATATTGCAAAAAATCTAGAATTTTGTTAAACAATTTTCTTTAATTTATTATCTAAGTATAATTTCTGCAATTAAAATATAGTTTTAAAGCTAAATTTTAAGACCAAAATGTTTCCATTCGCAGGGGTGGGTTGAAAGAATTTTTTTTTTATCTAACACACTACAATGCGGAAAAGCAGCGGGTTTAATTAGGCTTGTACGTGCGCAAACAAAGTTTCAAACAATATCACGTTTCCGTGTTGCAAATTTTTTTTTATCTTTCTATACCCATCTTCAAAATTTCAGCAGTTTTGTATTTATGTAAGAGATCATTCATTTTCATTACATACATCGACTAACATGTTTTAAGGATATTTGAAGAATTACTACTGTGAAAAAAAAAACAAGAAAAATTGTGATAAGTCTCAGTTTACTAAAAAGTATACTTTTTATTAGACTGAACAAATTATAATTTCTGTATTTTTATCATATCTTTTTTGTATACATTTCCAGGGTCTCAATACGCTGCTTTTCCTCATTGTATCAATTTTAATTTCGACAGCTTGTCAACGAATGGATGTCGTTTTTTTATGGATCTCATTTATCAGGAGAGTTTGTCGGATAATAAAACTTGTTACTTATTTCGAAAAATTTTATGAATGAATTACATTCCTCGTCAGTTTTCAGCCAATGAATTACGTTTTCTTCAATGGAAATAAATTCAAATTACTGTGTTGATATAAACTATATATTTTATAAAGGATTTAATTTAAAAACGATTTTCTTTGAAAATTCTCGATTTTGTTATTTTTTAAATAAAATTTTGTTATAAAATAAACAATCACTTTCGGGACGGGGGATGAGTGGGTGGAGGGGTCAATTCTGAGGAATTTTCTGTATGGACACAATGTTAAATGGAAGGGGGAGGCTTAGAATGAAAAATAAAAGCGTGACGTCAGTTATGGACAAAAAAAATGTATCTTCATAATTTATCCTATATTTTATAATTTTTTAACGCTTTGTAATTTTATTCCTTTTTATTTTATTTTTTTCTATTTATTTTTATTTCTTCGGGCACGAAGTGAATATTCACATTGGAGGCCTTTCCGATTAGTTGTCGAAGGACATTGTGTATAAATTCATGAAATACTATTCCAAAACAGTTACTCAAAAATATTTTTTCATTTATACAGTAATTATTTTTCAATATATTACACCCCACTCTCGGATTCTGTCCCCTCGGTCTCGGCCTTCCTAGAACTTCTGGCCCACGCAGTTTTTCAGCGCGCAGGGCGAGAGACGGTTGCGAACCTCGCCTCGAAAGGGCCGCAGTGCACGAGTACTCAGTCGAGTATATTGTGCAATGTTATGCAATATTCAAGTGGCCCTGACTGTTTACGTTTGGATGCTCTCGACTTGTGGCCAAGGCTATTTGCAGACAACCCCTGAAACTGGCCTGGAACCGAGAGTTTGTTGTATAAAAATCGTGAGAGCTCCAAACTGTATTGTATTTAATATGCAATCATGACAGACACTCCAAACAACTATCATAGATAAAAGAAAGTACAAATAATTTTATTTAATCATGTTAATAATACGTATTAATTTGCTTATTTATTCCAAAGTTGATACCCAAGCCTAACCTGTCAACAATTTATTCACCTCGTTTGAAGAATTCAAGGAACCAGTGAAAGAATAGTGTAAGCAATTTATTCCCTTCAAAAATTAGAATTATTACAACATTTTTTCATTTTGTAATAAAAAAAAAAACATTTTTTCATTTTGTAATAAAAAAAACACATTTTTTCATTTTGTAATTAAAAAATAGCAAATAAGTTTGTCATAAGTCTAGTTATAAAATTTGTTTTTAATGTTGCTACCCACAAAAATACTACAGAACTTTTGCCTCAAAACCCACTCACTTTCTCCCATTATTCAAGTCGTATTCACACCTCATACTTACTGGTTTCCCCTACTATATTGTGATTTTAATAATATTATATTCGGAAAATACTTTCCCACCAGCAACTGAAAAAATTGAATAAATAATTTTACACAAAGCCTACAATACTTTCACAAAAAATTAAGTTGCAAATATCTCCTAAATAAGAATTGATGGAAACAAGTTGTGGGCAGATTCGAATTCAGCATAAAAAAATACTTCGGAAATAACATGTCTCATTCGGCATTTATATAGGTCACATTATGTGTACGAGTATATTATAATATTTAAGAATATAATCAATAATATTAACATTTTACAATTCGATAATAATCACAATAACTTTAATTCCTCTTGACAAAAAGAATTCGAGATTAGCCTAAAGTCTTTGAAGGGTGCCGCAGACGGTTAATTTTATTATCAAGATGCTTTCAAGATTGTTTCAAATATGGTGATGACCCATTCTGAGAAAATGATCGTCGTGGATGCAGCGCTGAGGGTGCTAGAATCTCGATCCAGAAGCGTGTGTAGTTCTACTTTTATGGTCCGGTTCTGGTTTCCGCAGCTCGTCGAAAATCTAGCTCTGGAAAGCATATAAAGATGCGATCTCGAAAGAACCCTTCAACTCCTCATTCTTTCCAGAGTCTTTAACCGTCAACCGGGTGGTGAGAATTGCGGATCTTGACTCAAGGAACATAATTGCTTATAAGATAAATCTGAAAGCACGATCTGCAAAGCCGTAAAAGATCGCGGGATAAACCGGAGATTAGATTGGACTGGCGTGATTAGCGAGGATTAATTAATCCTGACGTTGACGAGCGGACAGACCATCGATCATCTCGACAGGTCGGGAAAAGAAAATTACTAATTTAACTGCTTACGTGTATCGTGAAACAAAAATCTTTAACTACAAAAAGTCTTGGAATCATTAGATCCTACAAGAACCCTTTTTTTCAATCGTTTAATCAAAGTTGTTTCTTATCAATCATTCTATATTTATACATGTGTATTCGAATGTATATAATCGATAAAACTTTCTGTAGTATTACACGCATTAATGCCTGGATGAAATATCAAACTCATAGCATGCAAATTGCAAGTGTGAAAGGATTGCTTTGTTTAAAAAAGGACATGCCCGAATAAGAAAAAGTGCCAATAGAATCCCAAAAAGATTCTAAATAAAGTCGATCCCAGTAAAGTATCGAGTATACGACAAATCAGTATCCAAATTTTCCTGAAAGTATATACAAGTCCATATTTTGCAGTACTTTATTGCGAATTACTCGGAATTCTTATAGGATCTTAATAGTATTTTTCTTTCAACCAGGTGCTCTTTAAATTGATGACCTCCAGAAAAATTCGTGGTGGCATCAACATTTAAAGTTAGACTCGAAAAATGAAATTTCCCAATCCTATATATAAACAAAAAGTGGTGTGACGATATATCTTGAAAATCTCGCAATCATTGTTGTTGAAAACCTGATTGACTTTTCATTACTTGAAGTTGTTGTTTATTTTAAATTTGAAAATATTAAAATTAAATCTAAAAATAATTCCTTTTCTTAAAAAAACATCATAGAAAACCTCATGCGAATTCAGAATCATTTATCCTTCTCACTCTTTTACGGTTAAATTAAAACTTCCAAATTATCTAATAAATTATTGTAAATATTATACATGTTTTATGATAGTGCCTTTCACTGGAAATTTTGTACTTTTTGAAAGAATTTTAATATAAAATCATATAGTTTCGAAGAAGAACTAATTTTTTTCAACTTGTGGGTTCTATTAGTTTTTTACATACTCATCCTGCTGAGAAGGTATTGTTTTATGTAAAATTTAACTTCATCGGTTTTCATCAAATCTCCACGTTCTGAGTCTGTTTGTCTGTATGTATGTCTGTATCCTTTATGCACGATAAATTGCGAAAAATTGATCAGATTAGCCAGTTATTTTGGTTGAAAAATAAAAAAGTTAGTGCATTTAAAAAATTGTTGAGACCTTTTTTTTTAAATTTAAAATTTTTGTGTACGGCTATTCGTAGTACTCAGAAAGACGAAGAATTCATCCTAATGAATTTTTTCGATAAAAAGAAAGTGATATTATCAAGCGCAAAACGGAAGATTTAACAGACGCGCGCCCTAGGTGCGCGTCCAATTTTAGGTTGTGTTATCCTTTTACGTTTAGCATTTTTCAAACAAAAATCATCAGATTATGAAGGTTCATAATTTTTTTTTAATTTTTAAACAAAAATTATTATAATATGAACACGATTTAGAATCTTTTAACAATTTTGCATTATGTTATTTTTTTTCGTCGGAGATAGGTATATTATTTTAAAAAAATTAGATTTTAAAAAAGATTCACAAGTTTCAACCACTTTAGGTTTTGTAAGCGTTTTACACCAAAAATTTCCTTCAAGGAATAATCGATTGGACTAGATTTATAATGATTGCGAGTGATTAAAAGTTCAATCGTTTTAATTTGTTACCAATTGTATCAATGGTTCCCAATCGGATTGTATTGGGTGAATGCATTTGCCCGTAATGTGCACAATATCAAAATGCTATAGTGACAACTTAACCTCAAACTCAAAATAATGGATACCCCATTGAAAACGATTAAAATCATTAGAACGCAGGATAGCGCCAATATTTTGAAACTCAGATAAAATAAATGAGACTCAAAAAGGTGTTTGTATTCTAGTTAAAATAAAAATACAATCTTGAATATGTACAATTCAAAATTGAATAATTTGTGTCGGTAGTATAGATTTCAAGTTTGAAAAGGGAGGGTCAAATTGGGGAAAACTTTAGAATGTTTAGAAGATGAATTGCGAGTGGCGTGTTGAAACGAGGATTTGAGGATTTATATTGACACTGAATTCTGAAGTCAAACGAATCTAAGAAGCTCGATGGTAGGACACCCTCGGAAGAGATCTCAGGGACATTCAGGAATCAAGATTAGGAGTGTTCTCGTGTATCTGCCACTCCTAACCCTTGATCACATTCCCTACTGTGGTGAGATCCCTGGAGTCCGCTTTTCTTTTACTTTTTCCAAATAAAACGACAGCTAATCGATAAGTCGTCGCTCCCCCTGACGTCCTCTGAATCCCTCTTTTTGTTATCTTATTTGCCTCGCGGGCATCTTCCACCGACACGGATTTTCTGAACAGCCCCTTAATTCGATCTTCGCCAAGGCTTCTTTCTGCATCATCCCTAACGAAAATTAGAAGATGCCGAATATTAGTAATCTTGCAGAAATACAATTTTACAATGATGATGAGAGTTATTCATGAAAAATTAAGTCGATTAATTTTTTATTTATTACATTTAACACATCTGGGAACCACCTCTTGGCATAATAATGATTATTTATTGAAATAAATGAAACAATCTAAACTCAATACTTCATATTAAATACACCCACATCGTCACTGCATTTTTTGATAAGTTGTCGCCATTAAGCGCCTTTAAAGCTGTCAACAATAGCCGAGTATTAATGGATTTATGCTTGAAACTGTTCTCCTGGTCGTAAAAAATAAATTCACAGTCGAGATGTGATATCTAAATGAGACGTCATACTTTGATCTAAATTGAAAACTGTAACGAGATCTCGAAAACATATAGGTGAAAGATGCTGGTAGTCCCAAGTCGGCCCCTTTTATGATACATGGCGCCAATATCATACGGGTAGTAACTGCTTCGAACGGACATGGACGTGTTTATTGAATTCATTCTCACGAGGTCGGTGACTCTTTTTATGCTACGACGTCAAGTTCAATTTAATTGCAACGTTATGCGGGATTGTCGTTCAAGTCCCTGGATTTTTATAGGTCAAAGGGTGCAGCGCCTAGCGCGTGACAAAATAATTCCATATAATTCCATCTCATCAATTTCAGTCCACTTAGCGTCCGTTATATTCTACGGGTATCTCAGGCTATCACCACATAGATAAATTATTATTATTATTATATTATAAAAGATTAATTCCTTCATTTTCTGTATTTCAAATTCTTTCATGCAAGAATAATTTTTATTTATCAGATTTAAAGGAACCCCGCTTTCTTAACCCAGCTGGAAGTAACCGGATGAAATTTCAATCCCTTTTAATCATTTATGAATTTTAATTTGAGAGATTAATATGTGAAGAAACAATATATCAATGTTTATCCTCCGTCCATCCAATACACCCTTTTATATATCTTTTTTCAATCTACACTCCTACCGTTTTTTCCTACTCAGGTCTATCCTCAACTTATCCGCGTCTATCCCTTTTTATCTTTTCAAACCTCGATCTGTCTATCGACTTAAATCTTTTTCTAACTCTTCTGCAAAGAAAATCACCCTTATACGTTTGAATCGCAGTCTTTCCATCTAATTTTATCCTCCGCCTATCCAAAACAACCTCTTTCTGTATTGTGGAAGATATACTTAAATAGAAAAACTGGGATTCAGAAGAATCCAGACAGTTATCGAATGCAAAGAATATTGAAAAGGGTTGATATGGATTCGTCAAGGATAGATTTGAACGAAATGATAAAATGATAGTATGATTGCAGAATGTAGATACATAGGTGAGGAGATAGAAAAATGTTGATTCGGATAGGCTTGCCATCGACTTGATGCTTATTTCAAGTCCATGAAGTTACTTAATGTTTCAAATTTATAAAAAATTCTTAATTGAACGAAACTTATTATCATATAATATTCTTGTCCTAATTTAAGAATCCTTCAATTTTCAATCAAAATTTGTTTAAGTGACTCACTTGATGAGGAAGAGAGTAATGTGGGGGAGGGGGTATAGATTTTTAAGTTGATCTAAAATTCCCGCGTTATTTATTCAAATAACACATTCGATCCGCAACACTGCTCCGACCCAGGTTGCTGATCAATATCTTTAGCGATCACCCCAAGTGAAAACCCTCACAAAGTCATCACGTGAAGCCCCCCACTCAAGCCCATTAGTAACCACGGTCTTTTGTTTCAGGCGTCAATTACTCCACAGACACTCTTCTTCATGCATTTCCTTTCAAATATTTGTCGCCACACTTTTCTGTCCTGGCATACGTCTCTAGCTTCCTTCACGTCCATGAATTTTCTCTTGCAAGCTCTCGTGTTTCTATGGCTTCTTATGTATCTTCGAATTAGGGTCTTATTCACACATTCTAACCATTCTTTGCGCTGTCTGCCTCTGGGCACACTGCCACTTACTTTACCTTGATACACTTGTCTCGTCAGTCGTTTATCTTCCATTCTCTCAACGTGCTTAAACCATCTGAACGAATTTCTTTCACACATGTCAAGTAGTGTCTCCTCTACACCACATTCTCTGAGAATTATCTCATTACTCACTTTGTACATCAGTGTTTTGCCGCACATCATGCTCCGGAATTTCATGTTATAATCGCGTTAATTTTACTCTTATCCTTTTCTTGGTAGGTCCAGATCTCGTTACGCCTATCTAGCTCCGCATCTATCTTTCCGTCATTAGTGAATAGGCTCCCAAGATATACGTACTTATCAACCTGTTCTATTCTCTAATAATTTAGGGCAATGTTGCACATTGTTTTCTCACCCTTTCCTTCAAACACCATAATTTTTGTTTTATTTGCGTCAATTTTTAGGCTCATGTCTTCATGCTTGTATTCAGTTTGCTCAACATTCTTTGCAAGTCTTTGATTGACTCTGCCATATCATCTGCGAACGCTAACCCACATACCTTCACTGTCATACTCATAATATATTTATTATCTTCAAATTTCTTTAGTTTCAATTTAGAATAACAGTTTTGAATGCGAAATTGTGAAACAGTAAAATTGTTGAGGTCTTGGAATTAAATATTTTTCTAGATTCAAAAACGTTTGGTTCAATATTTCTCAATTTCTGGAGGTTATGAATCTCAATTTTCACAATGTTCTATCAAATATTAAAAATTGTTAGGACAATTTCACTATTAAATGTTTTAAAATTAAAATTCTTAATATCCAGTTTTTAATTTAATAATTCCAGATTTCAATATGTATTCTAAATTTCGTTGTTTCAATTTTAATCAGTTTTAAATTGATTACTTTTAGGTATGAATATTCTAAACTGTTTGGTTCTCTAGAGTTCGGTTCTTATTGCCGTTTTCAGAGTTTCGGTTTCTTTATTCTACTCTTAAAAATACAATTTTAACTTCTTTCTGATAAATTTGTCAAATTTTCAAAAATTTAGTCTGAAATTTTCCAATTTTGGAAGCTTCTATTGTAAATTTTTTCAATTTCAAACTCAACATCAAATTACCCAATTTCAAATGTTTTTATTCAGAAATGATACATTTTGAATACATTTTACCTATTCTAAAATAGTTTCGATTGGAACTTTTCAATGCAAAATCATTCAATATATATATTTTTTAATTCTAAACGTTTTCAATTCGAAATTATTAATTTATTATTGTTCCAAAAATGTTTGAATCTTAACATTTGAAAGTTTCTTGAATAATGGATTTTTAAATTGATTATATTTTAATGTTTGGAAATAAACATAAAAATAATTCAAGTTTCATCACTATTCTGCTCTTATCAAACAAAAAATTGAATAAATACAAAGTGCTATGGGGATTCACTGATCAGTATGGAAAGAAAAAAATGTATACTACTGTTATCGGAACACTCATAAATTCAAGGAGAGAAAAAGATGCACAGCTGTGGGGCTGTGGGCACAAGGCATAGAATCAGGAATGAAAAAAGATAGGTTATTGTAGATCTCTTTAGGTCCTGTTGAGACACTTTTTCTTAGGTCATGAAAAATTCAACAATACAACGTTCATAAATTTAAAAATTTGTCAAAGCGCTCTTAATAAAATTAAAGTCTCATTAAAATGAGTAAAGTGGAATCGTGAACTGGTGGCGGTTTATTGGACAAAAACCGATAAATGTATCCAAACAAGCGAGCAAGAACTGATCCAACGAAGTGTACCGAGATGTTGTCAGTTATGGTTAAGAGCGGCACCAGGCCCACTAACAAGATAATTAAGCTTACCGAGAAGGCTCGCAGTTTTTTGCTGGTCGCGTGCTGATGTCAACTCGAGTGAGGCCAGCACTTTTTACAATATATGGGATGCGTAGGATGTATGATCTTGCCTTCATTCAACCGGACTCTTCATTCAAACGCGTTAAACCGGGCCCTCAAGTGCGACGATTTCCGCGTAATTAACACTAATTAAAAGTCTACTGCGAGGGCGTCTCTAATTAATAGGACAGTATAATATTAGGTATGCTTCAAAGGAATTTCACTCTCTCAAGATATAATAGCTGCACTTTTCTGTGAATTATTCAAGTAATTTCATTATTGTGCGTTTAGGTGCATTATCAATAATATTTGAGGGAAAGGAACTTTGACGTGACTCTTTTATTTGCCATATCTAAATTGTACAGGTATATTCTTTCATTAAAATTATGAAAGTTGCGACCTCGACCCTGAAAAGCTAAAGAAACTTTTTGAAAATTAAATTGAAGAAATTAATAACTGAAACCCTTTCTGCTATTCTATATTTAATCAACGCTCTTTAGAGATTTCTCAACACTTTTCTTAAAAGGAAAAATCTCGAAGAAGTTATTTTCTTCCTGGTTCTTCCTTCTTCCTTATTCACACTTCTTAACGAGTTTCTATGTAATTGAAAGGACATGTATTTTTTTAAAGAATTGAGAATTTAAGTGGGTTTTAACTAGCAAGCAACGTCTGGAAGGAAGATAACGTAGATTGACGATTATAGTAGACATTTCTAAGTCAGCTCTAATGTTTGTAATTGAAAGTTGGGAATGTTGGTCCTGGGATTCGGCGACACAGATCCCTAATTATTAAATGGGACCAGACCAATGGTCTACATGCCATTGGACCTTGGATTATTAAACGGTTGCCTCAATTTAAAGTCAAATTGGCAGACAAAGGCCTTAAGTCTCCTGCTTGCTAACATCTAGACAGACCCTTTCAATTGAAGACCACCCAAATTGCTTTCTCGCATAGGATAACGATTCGTCAACTATAGTCGATTCTAAATGAAAGGAAACGTCCGTGACTAAGCACTATTCGCATTCTAATTAGGATCATTCATTGTTTTACTACAACATAGCCTGAAAATGCTGATTCACCTGATGTTTTGCCTCCTTTGAACAGTAACTAATTTTATTTCGTTTAACCATTTTTCTTAATAACATTTCCGTGGGCTGTGCTTCGTTATTTTAACGAAAATTGCAGTCTTTTTTTCGGTGGTACTAAACCACTTTAAAGTCAATCCAGGCGATGCTTTTTATTCCTTTATCTTTCTTTAAGTGTCTTCTCTTTATCATCTTCAAAGAGTCGTAAAGGGAAAATCTCGTCTCACCTGCGATTTCTCATTTCAACCCTCTTTCTCTTCTGGAAGACTCCTTTATTTTTCGCAAAATTTTCTCTAGAAGACGTAGAGCTTGCATTCATTGGCGAGGACAATCCTATCTGTCGGACGGGCGGCTTCCCTAAGATGAGGAAAACTTTTGCTCCCGGTAAAGAGACGTACTTTCTTGCTTCTGAGTTCTTAGACAATAGCGCGAACTTCTGTAATTGAAGTTATGCTCTCGCTCGCCAAGGCTAAGTTACATAAAGTTACCTCCTGTGCTTTCCACTGCAAAAGCTTTCTTCCCGATGACACTGGAGAAGCTGGTTGAATTGTATATATAGTATTCGTACTTCTAGAATGTTGTAGTCTCGCGGAACAAAACATTTGATGAAATCGCATCAGACCCGTTATACAGCTGCTGCAGTGTTAGTTCTTCATGCCAGGAAAAGCGCTATCATTAATCAGCAGAGTTATGACAGGCGTCGATGACCGTGGATTCATTAATCCCTTAAGATTGCAACTCGATCTTGGAGCGTCACTGCTTACACTCTCATGAAAGTCATTCTTCCTATTGCTGAACAATTACTTGCAGGATCCTCGCTGATGTTCATATCTTTTCTGCGATATTCATTTTCTTTTCATGTTTCTTTAGAGATTACATTTGTCAATCATTATTTAATCAGCGAGGAGATTCTAAATACTCATTTTATTACCTATTTATTTCTAAGGTGATGTGTACGAGGTTTCTTTTTAAGATGCCACCGAGAAATCTTGTCATCCTGGCCTTATGTGGTGTGTACTTTATACTGAAAAACATATATTAAAGCGACAACATTTGTTATTTAAGTTGTAACTTTATCAAAATTTAATTCTGAAATAAGTAAATTATGATAGAAAACGAGTTACTTAAATTTACCCGTTATGATTAAATTGTAATGAAAAAATGTCGCCCACCCAGGAACAAAGAACCAATTGGATGCATTTGAATCTATCTGATACTCAGACTGTTGAGGCCTTTTTGAATCTATAACATTTAAATTCAAGCTTACCCAATATCCTGAGGCAATTATATTATTTAACTGCCCTCATATATTCTTATAATTTTTGGTTAAAAACAACTCACTAACATTCGTATACAATTAGATTTTTTCAATCTGAAAGAAGTAAAATCTTCATTCTTACAAAATTCCAATTCAAGAGACATTCATTTAACGATATAATTTTTTCCAAGGAAAAAACATACTAGAAACTTTTCCATAATATTTTTTATATTTATGTGACATAACTGTTATAGATTAGGAAGATGACATTGCTACAACTTACTAAAGAAATTGTTCCAGAACTGAGAGTAGGAACTGTTCTGTAACAGCTGTTAATTAAATTTTGCAAAACAAGATTGCCACAAATGTTCTATAAAATTCGTTCAAATTGAGTTATGTAGAACTGTGCTGTATCGACGTTGCCTTCACGTTATGGAACCCTGTTATAATTGAGTTTTTTGAATAATTCGAGAACTTGGAACTGAAACTTTTGAAACAGTTATATAACAATTGTTACATAACCGCAGTATATCAGACGTTCTGTAATATTTGTCACAAACGTGTTCTATATTAGTTCCATAACAGTGTTACGTAAGTTCCCAGGAAAATAAAAAGAGTACAATTTTTTTTAAATAGTCGCTCGAACAGTACAATTCGGCCCAGAAAGATCAGTTTGGCGGCGCTGAAACCTACATATACACAGGCAAGAGACCAAAGTTTGAATTGTACAATTTTGACTTGTATTTACTTGAAATTTACTTTAATATAGACTTAAATGAATAGTAAAGAAAACTTAGCAAATAACGTAAATATGTAATTTACAGATAAGTCTATTCAGTAAATTTGAAGCAAATGCAAGTCAAAATTTTACAATTCAAACCCTGGACCCCTGAATTCTTGCCAAACGGATCTTTCTGACCCGAATATCCGTTATTATTTGAAATAATTATCAGAGTAGATTTTAATAATTGTTACGAAATTCATCTGAATCATGTATAATAAAGTGTGTAGGCAATGATTTCAATGATCTCATTCATGACCTCATGAAAACTCTTCAAGGAATACGAATCCATCAATCATTTTTAATTTGAACCCCTATGAGCCCTTTTCATGGTGCCCCAAAAACTATCCCTTGCAAGTGCGATAAAGATTTTGTGAAATATTGCCCTTAATTATTACACTGTTAAAAAAATCTGATCGAAATTTAATATACATGTGAGTAAAGTCATTTGCACATACACCGTGTGGAAAAATTTCGTGGCGCTGTATTGTTTCTGTCCAGTCCGCCTTGAGTCGACATTGGCGCGCCACAGGCTGACTGTCCAGTGGCTAGACTGGGATGCAACGCTCGGATCGACTAGTTTCTAGACAGATCGACTATTTTGAAAAAAATAATTAATAATTAAATAATATAATTATTGTTTATGCCATAAAAGTCCAATATATAGATTTTGCAGTTAATTAAAAATATAAAAAAAAGTTTTTGTACACAAAAAAATGAAGAAATGAGTTTCCGCAAATCTCTTGTACATACGCCGGGTGTCGAACTTCTGATGTAACCTCCTATTATATTGGTGTAACTTTGTCCCGTCGCCTTAACACCTCGGCCATCTAAAAGTTAAATTTTTTTTCTTTTTTGTCGGACATGAATTTCGATGCATTACATCCTAATATTTATTTCAATAAAACATGAACAATTTTTAAACATTAAAAGTGCTTGAGTTGTGAATAAATCATTGAAAAAACATATAGTTTGTATGATGTTACTTGCGATTAGGCTAAGAAATAATGATTGTTTATTATTTCAAATAATTAATACGTTAGGCTTAATTATCATTTACGGAATCGATAAATAATTAAAATAAATTAAATAAATCTCTTATAATAATATTTGATTTTCTGGAATATCATAAATATTATACATAGCATTATACATATTATAATTATTATAAATTTAATATAAATTCATTATAACTTCACTATATAATTCAATTGAAACAAAAGGTTTTTAAACATTCTTCAAAAAATCGTTCTTGAAACTGCAGTTCTTGTATTAAGCTTTCTATCACCTTCAACAATTATTGTTTACTATCTTATATATGTGATAGTCTACAATTAATTATTGCTTGAGCATTTGCACAATTGTGTATTGTAATTTCCCAAATCTTTTATTCAAAAATGATTATTTTCTGAATTCACCTCTGTAATTTTTGTTTAAGTCCAAACCGTGATTCTATCTAGAAACTAGCTAAAATCTGGACAATCTTTATATACTCAAATTCGTAACGAACTCCTAGATAGCGCCAAGAATGGGACTAGACAGCAGAAAGGTTTGAATCAAACACGTAGTAAAACTAGAAAGCGCCAGTGTAGCGCCAGGCTAGTATTGCGTGAATAGACAGACTTGAGAAAAACTGTACTGGCTTTAGCGTGATTCAAGACTGCCACGAAATTTTTCCACACGGGACCGTACATTAATTTTAATATACCATCATGTTGTGAAATTAATATACACGTATATTAAAGTCGGTAAACAGAATGCCTGAAAACAACAAGTCTTTTGATACCTTCAGATCTTGTCAAATTTTAAAAACTAAAGCAATTATCTTACATTCGTCGACTAAATTCTTACTTACAATTAAAGTGCAACGTACGGGTGGAATTATTCCTAAAATTCGCTGCGAACGTTAGAATTTTAACGTGAGTACAGGTGCTTGGAGGTTAGGTTTCTTAATTATTTGTTTAATTGAACTTGTCTCTGAAAAACCAGTGTAGTTTACATTCATCTAGGAGAAAATATTCTTTTTGATCATTTATAATTGAAAATTGCTGCCAGAATTGTTTTCAATTTTTCTAAAGTGCAAATATCGGACTTTTCTGATAAATGATCAATATGCGGTATATGAAATTTAATAACATAGTCTCTTAATGGCGATTCCGTATACCTAGGTTTTAGATTTAATATACAAATGTATATTAAATGTATATTAAAATTGCAAACATTTTTAACAGTGTACTTTTTTCTCATTTTTTTCATACATCCAGTTTTTATTATCAGCGGCTTATTTATGAATTAGGCCATAGCATTCAGAAAATACCATTATTTTGCAAAATCATAAAATATTAATTTTTTTAAACAAATAAAAATTCTTTCAACAATAAGCACTATAGGTCAACAAATCTAAAAATTAGGAGAAACTAATGAAATATATTGAGAAAAAAAAAAGTTTCTGTAGCTTTTTCCTGTCAAAAGTTGCATTTAAACAATTATGAAACAATTGATAAAATACCACTGATTCGTCATATTATAAGATAATAAAATGTTTAAACTTTAAATAAATAAAATTTGTTTAAAAAAATAAGAAGTAACTTAGAAAAAGTAAGATTTAGGCTGAAATTTTGAACTGGTTGAAGAAATAGCAAGAAAGTACGATTTTCTAGCTTTCTCCGTTAAAAGTTGGACTTGAACAAAAATAAATTGTTTGAAAAATCAACATTTCGTAATATTCTATGGAAATAAAATCGTTCATGTGAACAAAAATGGTTTTCACAATTAAAAATTAATTAACAAATACATAATATCTTGTACTTTATTCATTCACGAGGATCTATGAAAAAACGAGAAGAAAGTAATAACTAAGGGCAGAAAATCGAATGGACCATAAAATGGAGAATGTTAACTCGAAAAAAAACAGTTCCAATTGGCCGATCCAGCTGAAAATCTTATCGAACCTGGATATCAATTTGCGGTAAAAATGGGAAAGATTTTCAGAAGAATAGTCAGTGCGGGTGCCTGCAGTGCAGAGAGAGAGATAGAGAGAGGAAAGAGAGGGAGTGGGGTTTGTAAAAGATATCATGGCGAAGGAGATAAGGAGCCCTCAGAGGCCTCGAGGAAAGCTCTTTGCCTCCCATGCACTCCAGCTTCTTCCTTTCTCCTTCTCATTATTTTTTCCTTTTTCCTTCTTCCTTTTTCTCCCCTTTTTCTGAATCCTCAAGCAGGCGCGTATTGTTCCTAACTATATTTAGAATAGCAAACGTACGTGTTGCTACCACCACGTTCTCGCTGAATATTTTACGCGGCTTTTTGCATCGCAGGACCCAGGCTTTATGGTATTTTCATTTTTTTTTCTTTCTCTTTTACTTCTCTCAACTGATATCCAACCTAAATGACAATATTACATGTTTTGAAAAGATAAATCATTATCATTTTCATATATTTATCTGCATGATGGTTCCTGCACAGTATGTTTAAAAATCCAATATTCAACAAATATTATCGATTTGCATAATTAACAGAATTTGACGTTGGCTCCATTTTCCCCGAGTGGGATTATTGCCCCAGTTCATGGCCAAAATATCGCGAGTAACTTTCATTCATATTGACATTGATTTCACTAATTATGAACCTTCTTCTGAATCTGAAGACTGTCAAGAAAGAATAGAGACAGGTCTGAAGAATCTTGGAAGCTGGGCGGGGCGTGGGGGCGGCAGAGGCGGGGCAAAACAAGCTCCAGAGGCGTGATATATCGGCGGAATTCAGAAGTAGAAGTTATAGTGACTCCCGCTCAAGAGATACTTGGGACAATTCCCCTTCTTTTCCTCCTTCCCTACTCCTTATAGTTTATACACTTCTTTCTCCTTCACTTCCTTGCAAACAGCTTCTGCACGCCAACCTTATCCTTTTTTTACTTTTTTTCACTCCACTTTGTTCCTCTTTCACTTTTTCCAACTCTGATGTACCTCTCTTCTTTCCTTTATGATCTTGTTCTTTTGCTCATCCTTTTATTCGTCTTCTCTCGTTTTTCATTCTTGGACATTTCGTGACCTACCAACGGTCACGATCCTTTGTAGTCTAGATCTGGACCAAGTAGGAATTAAAAAATTCAATATGTATAAGAGTGACCTCCCCCAAGGTATTTAAAAAACGTCCGTGGCTACATGCACCCAAATTTCGGTACGATTAGGCGGATTTGTTCGGTACAAACAGCGGTGCCTGTAAAAGAGACTATTTGTAGCGGAATTTCGATATATGAACAGCGCTTTTTTCAAGTCGTACTGTTCGTACCGTAAAAATCCGGATGAAGAAATCCCGCTAAAAAATCTTACAGAAGAACGATAAGTTTTTTTAATCCTAACTTTGCACTTTGCAACGTTTTAATCAGCGCGAAAATAAAATGTTGGCCGCCATATCAATTTGACAGCTATGAAAAACAATAGACAACAATTGTCGGTCTGCGGAAAAAAATTGGCTCAAATGATTTTACAGAGCTTTCAAATATGTCTGGTGGCGAAAATTGTATTTGCCTTCGGAGAAAAACGCTGCAATTAAACTTTCTGAAGTTATATGATAAACGAAAGCTTGGGGGTTTTCCACGAAGTAGTATAAGGAGATCCAACTCTAATATAAAGATACCCCCCATTTTTCCGTGCCCACTTCCTATAGCATACCCACAGCATACCAGATTAAGTATTGTAGCGCCTCTCATGAGACAATTTGAAACTGTCGAAAACCAACGGCAAACCCTATATTATAACGATCTTCCGCAAGAGGCGCTAGAATACGTTATCTGAAGTGCTATAGGATGTGGGCACGGAAAAATGGGGGTACAATTTTCGGAAATGGCCCATAGAGTTCGATCTTCTTATACTACTTCGTGGGGTTTTCTATAAAACGATGAGATTTTTTCTAGATTATATATTGGTTAGTCAATGTTGAGTTATTGTTTTCAAACAACTAAGTTATAGGACCTGTTAAATAGAATTCAAGCAGCAGAAAACATGTAAATTTCAGTTTGAAAAAAATTGTTTATGGCTTCTTGAAGCGTCAAAAGATTTGGAAAGGTGTCACACGTATCGTAATTATCGATCAAGAGAAACTAATAACGGAAAAGGTCGCGCAAAAATTCACGTGAAAGGATAGTGGTTCTGGCAATTAAAATAACGATCAATAATCGTTGGCGATAAGTATACTCCTATTTATCGTGCCAGTAGCGCCGATTCTTGAATCACATTTCAGACGTCCTTGAATTTTCTTTTTTTTTTGTCATTTCAGGTGACGATTAAATGTTGCATGTCAATCGGAGCGTATCGATTATAGGCTTACTGTATAGTGCAATAGAGGTATTCTATAATTAGCGAAATGATTATCGTTTCCCTTTCCAGCGAATCGATTCGCATAAGCGCGCATTACACATTTCCGATCGTTACTTATGTAACAAACCGCCCTCTCCAAGTCAAAGTGAATTACATTACTGGATCTCGACTCTACGAGCCACAAAGCCTCAATTACTCGAATTATAATTCACCTATGTACCATTACTTTAGTAATCAGGAGTTGAGAAATTATTCATTTTGCTGGTTTTAGAGATTTATGATAATAATAGATCATGAATGAAATTAGAGAAAAAAGTGTAGATATCAAATTAATTTTTTTCCGGTAAATTACTGTACTTTTCAGAAGCTTTTATAGAGTCCTAGTTTATTCACCATTGTTTCCTTATTATTATTATTATTATTATTATACAATAAAGCCAATTCCCTTTCGGGGTAGGCGTGACTCACTCGATGAGGAAGGGAGTTATGTGAGGAAGGAGGTATTGATTTTTTAGATGGATCTAGAATTCTCGTTTCATTTATTTAAATAACACGTTCGTTCCGCAACACTGCTCCTACCCAGGTTGCTGATCAATCTCTCTAGCGATCACCCCAAGTGAAGAGCCTCACAAAGTCGTCATGTGAAGCTCCCCGCTCGGACCCATTAGTATCCAAGGTCTTTTGTTTCAGGCGTAATTCACTCTACTGACATTCTTTTTATAAAATATTTGTCGCCACACTTTTCTGTCCTGGCATACTTCTCTAGCTTCCTTCACGTCCATGCATTTTTTCATGCAAGCTCTCGTGTTTCTATGGCTTCTTATGTCTCTTCGAATTAGGGTCTCATTCACAGATTTTAACCATTCTTTCGGCTGTCTACCTCTGGGCATTCTGCCATTTACTTTACCTATATACACTTGTTTGGCCAGTCGTTCATCTTTCATTCTTTCAACATGTCCGAACCATCTTAACTGATTTCTTTCGCATATGTCAACTAAAGTCGGGTCCAAAAGTCGAGGCCCCTCACTTTTTTTGATTGAAACTCGCACAAAAAAAATCTCTGAAATGTCTAATAAAAAGCATCTGAAAGCTTAAAGTCTTCCGAATGCAGCGATATGTTCACTTTTGTCTGAAAAAATTTTGTTCAATAGTTAGAGTGCAAAACGTCCCAAAAAAACAGGGTTTTTCGGCCTCCTTTTTCAAGGGTCCACTTTGACCTGTTCCCAGAATGCAATGCATTTTTCCAACTGCTGAAATATGCAATAGTTTTCTTTTTACGGGGATTTATTTACAAACATTTTATCTTGAGAACGAGTGAAGATAGGAAGCCGTTCAATGGCTTCAAATGTGCAGTTTTGCCATGCGATTGCAGTGCAATAACTAAATTTATGATAAAATCATTCTCACGCAAGAGACATCATTTTGCATATTTCTGACTTTAATCAGTGTGGGCGTGTAGCCAGCACAGCGGGACGAGTGGCAGCAAAAAAAGTACCCTTTCTATGACAATAGTAATTCCAGAAGCAAGTCAAATGCCCGAAACAGATGTGGTTCAACGAAGCAGGGCCGTCTCAACGTCTTCAAGATGCATTTACCGAGCTGGTCCTCAGAAAATCGAAACCCAATTGCGAATATCAACCCGATTGAGAATATTTTCAATAGAAAAACATTTTCAAAATAAGTTTTTTTTAAAACTCCTACAATCCTGGATATTTCTTAAACTGACTTCAATTTTTTTGTGAAATCCACATTTTTTTTTAATGTTTCAGAAATCTTCATAAATATTCATGGAAGCGTAATTTTTCAAAATAAAAAATTATTAAAAATTTTCCCAAGAATTATTACAACATTTTTTATTGTTATAAAAACCTTTAAAAATCCTCCAGGAACTTGAAAAATTCATTTTAAATGTAACAAGATCTATATTTCGTTCTACATTATTGGAAACCATTTAAAAACTTAACTTATTTCGAAAAAAATATCAGAGAACTTCTAAATATCTTTTTACATAATTTTAATGTTTCCTGCAAATTGAAAGTAATTGCCTTTAAATACTGCACAAAATTTTCTGATTCTCTTCAAACCTATACGAATTCTCGAAAAGCTTCCAAATTTTATTTTGAAATCTAAAAAAAATGTATAATTTGGTGAGAATTTTTAAAAATATTTCCAAACTGTAAATAATTTTTGATTTTTTTCAGAATTTGTACCTATCTTTTGGAATTATTCAAATTGTTCCTAACCCTGCTCTACCGATAACCATCTTACCCTCGTTTATGCCCCTATCTGACTCCTTATCTATCTTTCCGTCACTAGTGAATAGGCTACCCAGATATACGTACTCATGAACTTGTTCTATTTTCTCATCACTTTCGACAATGTTGCATATTGTTTTCTCATTCTTTCCTTAAAACACCATAATTTTTGTTTTATTTACGTTAATTTTGAGGCCCATGCTCTTCATGATTTTATTCAGTTTGTTCAACATTCTTTGCACGTCTTTGATTGATTCTGCCATAACAACCTTATCGTGTGCGAACGCTTACCCACGTACCCTTACTGTTTCGAGATCGACACCTTCTTCGTCGAAGAAGGCCATTCTTAGACACTTGTGCATGAATATAATAAATAGCCATGAAAACATAACGCATCCTTGTTTCACGCCTTGCATAATATCGAACCAGTCACTCAGTTTTCCATTAACCCTTACACTCGCTTTACAACCAGTATATATTGTTTTTATTGCTTGTAGGAGCCATCCATTGAGTCCGTACTCTTTCAGGACTTCCCAAAGTTTACTTCTATTCACCTTGTCAAATGTTTTTTCGAGGTCAAAAAATGCACAGAAAACTTTCTTTCCTACTCTCAAACTTTTTGAGAGAAATGTTCAATGTTTTTTCTTATCACTCTTGATGTCGAAAAGTGTTTGATAAAGGGAAATTCATCTTCTTCTGAAAATCGAAGCATACTGAAAAGGGTTCTCATACCGCAATATAGGTTTGTTTAGCGTAAATTAACTTATTTACACTATACTGGTCTCGTTGAACTGGCAGGTGCTTTTAATAGCGAATCTCTATCTTGCAGTTTAGACCTACTTATCATAAAGACCTTGCGAAGACCGATCATCCTGTAAATCACGTAACACCTATCGATCATTCGCGTCGACAGGTGCCAATGACCAATAATATCTCGACCTAGTCGATTCCAAAAAGGAATCCTCGTGAGGAAAGCTGCATTGATAAATGAGTCCTGCAAGTGGCGTGAATGTTCGTCTGATATTTAAGTCATTAAATTGTATCAGTCTTGAACATTTTTCATAATTGATACAACACACAATAGTATATTATGCACCAAGGTAGCGAAGTAGTCCTCTTACGGCCGAACGTCCGAGACGTAGATGAGTTCTGCAAACATGCGAGGCCGTAAAAAGACTTTGCTTCCTCGATACATCCGATACTTCATGTAATAAAAGTATGGTTTTCGAATTTTTCTATGAAATTACTTCTCACGATTTAGGTTAGTTTGAAGGAACAAGTACCGCGCAGAACAGTGCGCGTGGAGCGAAGTAACAAAGGCGCATACGCATTACGCACACACCGTCAAAATGCACTTTTTCTGCCTCGGCTGGTAAAGTACCCACCACCAACAATTACCTACTTTACTGCTTCAAACCATACCAGAAAGCGAGAAACCCATACACGTGTTACGTAAATAGTTTCAATTTACATTCATGACGCATAAATGTCAGCACCAACAACAAATGTTTTTAAATGTGTCCAACAGTAAGTTTATTTTAAATCAAATCAAATATAACCGCCAATAACAACCTCTTCCCCTCACCCCGCCATTCAACCACATTACCCTTCTGCTCTTTGCCCTCACGGCCCCCTCACCTGTTCGCCCCACACATTTCACATCAACTCCCCCTCTCCATCAACCCACAACTTACCTTGCCCCTCTTTTCTACTTCACCATCTCTTCATGCATCCTTGCCCCTCACTTTCCTTTCTCTTTCACTGTAGACCTCTCCCTTATCACATCCTCTCCGATGCGCATCACCCCTCACTAGTGCCTATTCCACCTATTCCTAGCCTATTCTAGCCTATTCCTTGCCCCTCCCATCACCACTCGAATGTTGTACGATAGAGAACATTCGTGTAAAATTGTAACCCAATACCTCAAATACTTTAGAGTCTAGATATTATGAGCGGTAAACGACAGACGGACACCCGACCAAAACTATAAGGGTTTTCACCCTGTCCGGGACTACCAAACCATACAAATTGAAAAAATATTCAAATAATTAAGAGATATATGTTATTACGAATATATTTCAAAACAGAATCTCAGAACGTGACGTCTCCCCCGTCTATTGCTTTTTATTTATAATAACACAAGTTAACATAATATTACTTACATATTCGTGGACAGATAGAGCTCATATTTATCTAAATACTTGAATTAATTTTATAGATCATTATTTGAAATAACTGAAAAACGGTATCAGAGTACTTTTTGTTTATGGTAACTGCATCAATTTTGTAAAGATGTCCAGTAGCAAAAGCGAAAAGTCGTATGTTACTGAGAAATTTAGCAATTCAAAGAGCAATCTCGCGCATTTTAGGGCGCCAATGTTTAAGGGTGGTTTTATAGTGTCCGGCGCAGAGGTCAACCTAGCCTGAGATACATCACTCCCGTTCCCCTTGATGGATCGAGGTTTCCTTGTTCCTCCCTGTCGTATACAATATTCGAATTCGATTTCTCATCGCGAGGATGGATTACACGATTTACGCCGCATCCGTAGCCGTCATAATTCACTCAGCACTCAATTGATTCACCTTTGTAGTTAATTACCGTTGAATGAAGCTAACGAGACTTCCCGTCTGGAAAGAGAATATCATTGGAATGTAATTTCCTTCGGTACCAGGACTCGAGCGCTGGATCCATGGAATTAATATTCAAAACTTCAACCACTGCGCTACAAAACCTGATAATTATTTTGTATATCTTGAGTATTTTACTTTAAACCAGTCACCAGTCAAATCTTTTTCATTTTTGGTCAGAGATGGCCAAACCTGGAAAGAATATTGAACCTCTTTTAGCCATCAAATTTTAACATTTTTAAATTGAGATTAAGCTCAACCCAAAAGTGGTTGCACATCCAGTTTCTCTTTTTTACATGTTTCGTAGATGCCCGCCGTTTATTTAAAGCCAAGAAAGAAAAAACTGTACTACGCGTTTTGAGAAAAACGATTTTTTTTTAACAATTTAAAATCTCATTTTCCCCAAAAAACGTCGCAAAATATGAATATGCAGTTCATGGTTCAAAATCGCTCCCTTTATAAAATCTATAAATTACTAATAAATCTATAAACTTACTTGTTTTTTATTTAGTGTATTTCAAGCAATTTGAAAAAAAAATCGATTAAAACGGACTAAAGTAGCATGTATTTCGTTATGGCCAAAACTGGTGCAAGAGGTTGCCAAAAGTACCACATAAGTGGCAAAAACTGGAGAAATCCGAGTTTTTTCAGTTTTCTCATCTTTTCAATTTGTTAATGCATTTTTTTATTCATGGGCGGCTACAACTCGTAAACGACGACCGCCAAAAAATATATGAAACCAGTTACTTTTATTTTAAACGCAATAGTTAACTAATTATAAGCATTCAAAGTCCGAAAATTTCTTAAAGTGGCCAAAACCGGTGCACCGACCCTACATGAAACTTTAAAGAGGTAAAATGCTCCAAGTGTACCCACCTAAAATTTTGTTGTCGCCTATCTTATTAAAACTCCGCCAAATTGTAGTGCTAGCGGACCTCTTCAAATTCTGTAAAGGAGGTGCACCTAGTATAACGGGTTGTCAAGGTACATGGACCCGAATTTTTGACGATTCACACCCACCGCTAACTTTTAATTGTACATAACTCCTGATACAACTGTCCAATTTTAATTTTTTATGAGGGTTTTGGAAAAGTTTTTTAACGAGGTTTACAATAAAAATATTCATTATACAATAAAAAAATTATTTCACCTTGATTTTTCATTTTAAAGAACATTTTTAAGTTTTTCTCTGAATGCGGCAGCTTTTGTAAGTAAGCTAGAAAAAAAGCTTGATTTTTTCTCATGAAAAAGATCCGAAAGCGAAGATAGGGTGGAAAGTATTGTTTGAGTTGCAGAAGGTCATACGAGCACGGGTGCCCCGCGCCAACTAGAAGCAGCTCCACCAGGCGTGCTGTAGTATCTCAGTGCTTCTAATACTTGATAAAAATGATTTTTTTTTTGTAATATTTTTCATCTCCAAAGAAAATCTCACAGCCACTGGTGAAAACCTTACAACTCGATTCGATTCGACAAAGACTGTGCCGAACACACATAAATACTATTCTTTTGTAACCTCTCCAGACTCGAATCTGATTTTAAAGAAGTATTCATCATCTCCACAGCATTCCATTTTCCCGAAGAGCAAGATCGCAAAGAGATCGCGAAGAGAAGAGCAAAGTGTACGTTAAATTCAATAAAAAAATCATTTTTTAAGTACCACTGTGAGAGGCAAGGGGGCTCATACCAAAAAGCGCTCCTAAACGTGAGAGACAAGGGGACTCACATAAAAAAGCACCCCTAAATGTGAGAGACAACGAGACTCACATCAAAAAGCACCCTAAATTGTTAGAGTCGAGAAGATTAACATTAAAAGCACCCTAAAACGTGAGAAGTAAGCGGACTCACCAAAAAGCATCTCGAAATGTAACAGGCGACGAGAACCATCCCCCACAATCGTGTATTATTTTATTATAAACTGTCGTTTTCCTACAATTAAATCGCTTTTAAAATTTCATTCACAAGATATCTAAATCGTTCTACAACTACAAAAAAAGTGAGACTAAAATAAGATTTTGGTTACACGTAAAGCGAAGAATCATTTTTATCAAGTATTAGAACCACTGAGATACTACAGCACGCCTGGTAACTCTGTGGCTAGTTGGCGTAGGGCACCCGCGCTCTTATGACATTCTAGAACTCAACCAATACTTTTCATCCCATTTTCGTTTTGGGATGTTTCTCAAAAGAAAAAAAGAAAAAATAGTCTTAAAAATGAAAAATGAAAAGTTTGTGTTGAAAATCCGAAAAAATAAGAAAAATTTCTGTTAACATTCATCTGTATCATTATTCATAGTATTACTTAATTTCAAATAGGTCAGCGTTTTCCGGTACCTGCGCAGTTGAGAACGTCGGCACGCGCGAATAGCCATCTTTTGGATATCACCTAGTGGAAAAATCTTCTGGCAGTCTGATGTCAAATCTGGCCCAGATCTGGCATTTTCTAGACCGTCTAGTCGTGACATTCTGGCCCTGCCCAGATCTGGGACTGGTCAGCAATCCATAACACAAAAATTTATAAGTGTCAATCAGCCAAATTTTTAAAAACATTTTCGAAAAATTGCCAGGATGTTTAAAATTATACAAAATAAGAAATTAACACTATTCAAAATCAATTTTTTTTCTTATTGTCTTGACAGTCTAGTCTGGCCCAGATCTGGGACTGGGCCGCAATCCATACCATA
>CAKNYM010036105.1:0-12364 GCA_932195095.1 Andricus curvator
TTGAAACATATAAGAGTGACAATTTAAATTCCGATTTGACGCCACAGATATTATTTAGAAAGGCGCCAGGGTTGGATTCAGTGTCAAAATGACCAAACTCATCTGGCTGCATTAATTGCTGTCTCACGCCTCTAGAAATAGTTTAATTACCATGTAGTCTTTCTTACGAGTCGGAAATACCTGTAATTTGACATATTAAACTCCTTTATGTTTCAATTACATATTTTAAAATAGTTCTGATCGTAATAATGTTTTTAAACTGATTTTAATATTTTACCATGATTAAATAATTACCAAATAAGTTAAACAAGAACTACTACTCTTGACATTCATCAACTGTGTACGATTTATTCCGAAGGATAATAACTTTTCACGATTTACAGGGGAAAAAAATTGTTTAAACAAATAATAATTGTTTAAACAATTAAAAATTTCTTTTAATATACTTTAAAACTCGTCACTTATCGATCAAAAATAATTCATGTTGGACACTTTTTTTAAAATACCGTATTCAGCATGAATTTGATAGAAAACTGCTATTTTGCATGTTTTGGGGCATTTTCCGGGCACAATTAAAGGGGTTTGGATGTGTCAAAATGAAAAGCTATTGGGAAGAAATTATTCCTTAAATACTTCTTAAGAGGTGACAATACTTTAATTCACAAAAAATTTATAAGAAGTACTTATTTTTTCCATTTTTTTGAAAATTGAGCTTTTCCCATTTAAAACCCCATGTTAATTCCAAAAGCCCGGGGGCACGGGTTAACGATGAAAAAAAAAATTACGAAATTTCTTCCCCCCCAAAATTCCCCCCCCGGGGGGGGGGGGTTATCACCAAAAATCGAAAGTTGAATTTTTGGACCACCCTAAGGGGCATATAGCCGGATTAATTCCCGACATTTTGATTTTAGAACGAACCCCCTAAATTAAAAAACGACTCATCGGCGTATTTTTGAAGTTGGAAATTCAAAAACCCACTTTTAAAAAAAAACTCATCTAAAGTTTGCGAATGGGATAAGCGCACATGTTAAATTTTATGTTTAATCATGAAAATTACCCACTTTCGTTTACTTGCGCCACAGTGTGGACGTTGGATGAAAAATTGTTCAAAATCATTTTCCGGCTAATATTTTCAACCGGTTTTGAAGTTTTTTCTTAAATGAAAGCTAACTAAATTATTGAGAGATCTGTGAGAGCCGATTGAAAAAAAATTATAATTTTTATTTATTTAAATATAAACATTACAAAAATTACCATGCATTAACAATGCATAAATTGTTCAGTTGAGTGACATTACTGTGTAATCGATAAAATTATATTCGCAAAGTACTAATTAAGAGTTTATAATAAATTAGTAATTTTTTATTAACAATTTTATTGTTATAAAAAGCAGCCTGAGATTTTGTAATGATTTTTAATATTTATGAGATTTATTTTGTCTGTAATCAGGTTTTAAGTCATTTACAAGCATTAGGAAACTAAATGGAAGTATATTCATCATTGTTACAAACAAATAATATAAACAAATTTAGAATTTAAGCAATTATTGAAAGTTTGAGGTACTCTTTTTTGCAAATTCGTTTCAGTTGGTTTGCTAGTTACATTCTAGAGCAGTATATTGACATTTAATGAAAACTTTGATTGTTATTTATAAATAGCATAAACAAATTCGCTATTTGTGCAATTTTTCAAATTTTAAAGTACTTTTTTCTAGAAATTTGTTTCAGTTGGTTTGCCAGTGATATTTCGGAACAGTACATTGACGTTTTATAAAAAATGTGATTGTTATAAATAAATTCTTAGGGCCGGTTCCACCAAGCTCGGTTAAATCAGTGGTTAACTGACGGCGGGTTAAAGTTAACGCCATAGTTAAGCTCGGATTATCCTGTTGTGCGTTCCACCACATGTTTCGTGGGCGCGGTTAGCTAACCAGATAGTCGTTTCGAAGTAACTCCTATTTTACTTTAAATCATTCGTGTGATTGGCTACGCGTCGGTCGAGTGGAAAGCAAAGCAATATGTCCGTGCGCGCCAAATCCAGGTAAGGTTCACGCCACGCTCGTGTCTACACTAACCTAAAAAAAAGTGAATGTTGGTGTATGTTTTGTTCGTGATATATTAATATATCACATATAAATTCAAAAACATCTTCTTCGACTTCGTCATCAGCGATCTCAGAACTTCTTCCAAAAACTCCATATTTCACAACGACACTGCAGTTTTAAGGTTAGAGGACGATTAAGTCGCCTTAACCGATCAATTTTGACCGGTTAGATTTAACTGTGGTTAACGCGAGTTAACCGACCGCTAAAAAGTGGTGGAACGCGTAACTAGGTTTAACGGAGGATTAACTTTTTAATCGAGGTTGGTGGAACCGGCCCTTAATGCAGTTTAATTAAAATTTATCTGCAAAATCGTAACAGAATCTCTCTTTCAAACCCTTCTTGGGTAGACCTTTTTATTTCAGCTAGGAGCTCTTTTTCTTCTTCATTTAAAGTCGATCAAGTTTTTTTTAATCTTCACAGTATGCTATAAGCAGAAGATAATCTGTAAAGGGACCATCCATATACCACGTGGACAGTTTAGGAGGGAGGGGGGTATGGCAAAATTCCACGCTTTTCGACGAGGGGGACCGGGGGAATCGGGCTAAAATCCACGTGGGCACACATGAAAAACTAAGAATATGTTCACGACTTTTTGTTTGGGCTTCAAACCTTGTTTAAGCTCACGTTCTCAAGTAAATCCGAATTTTCAGCCAATTCATGGCTTCTTTTCGCCTCCTTGCTTTTGAAGACCAATGATATATATATTTTCATAAAATATGTCCACGTGGACAGAGTAGGGGGGGGGGGGGGTTTCGCCAAAATTCCCCAGCTGTCCACGAGGGGGCGAGGGGGGTCAAAAAGTGTTGAAAAATTGTCCACGTGGTATATGGATGGCCCCAAGGCGTAAATGCGTATGGGCAAATATAGTCCCTGCGTATAGCACTTATTATTTGTTTTTCGTAGAAGTAGGCAGCTGTAGCACTCATTTGTTTTTTCTTGAACTGACACTTGATCTGAAAGCTGAGGCACTGTTAGCCAAAAAAAGCTAGGATCTTGTTATGATCATGCACACAACTGACAACTTTCAATTGGTGTACACGACAAATTTGTTTATAGCAATAACGTTTGTAATGAAATAATAAAATAATGTCTCGCAATAACTATGGCACATCAATTAATAAATTTAAAAAAAACACCTTGAAGCTCGAAACATTGCACAAATAACGAATTGTGTTGAGTCATTTGTTTATAAAAATCACATTTTTTATGAAATGGCAATTTACTGCTCCGGAATATCACTAGGAAACCAAGACTAATAATACTTTGCGAATATGATTACATCGATTACGCAGTAATGTCACTCAAACTGAACAATTTATGCATGGTTAATGCATCGAAAACTTAACCCTTGAATGGTAACATCATTTTCGGTACCTTTCAATGGTAAAGGTGGGTCACTCGTGCTCGGTGCTTTAAAAAGTGCTCTAAAGTGCTCTAAAAAATTGAGCAAAATTCATGAAATCTCATCAACTATCCTACTATAAGGATCAATCACTATACTGCCGATATGATCATTTGTTTAAACAATATAATACAATGAACTCCGCCCTTCTCTACAAGCTAGCAGAGGAAGAATCTTTTGGCGAGGCACGAGTGACCCACCTTTACCATTTAAGGGTTAAGAATGGTAATTTTTGCAATGTTTATACTTGAATAAAAAAAATTCGATTTTTGTATTGAATTGGCTCTTACAGATCTCTTAAGAATTTATTTAGCTTCCTTTGAAAAAAAAAACTTTAAAATCGGTTGAAAATATTAGCGGGAATATTATTTTGAACATTTTTTCATCCAATGTCCACACTGTGATTGCGGCACACAAAGGATAATGTAGCCAGATAGAATCCCAAAATCCCCAAAATCGATACATTAGACCTATGTTCACAAGAACCCAAATATCTCCTAAACTGAGATCGAAAAAGTAGTACCTTTTATTGTGTATTGACACATATAGTTATTTTTCAGCTATCAAAAATGGTATTAGCGGATAGTGTTCGTGTTCCTTAAGGAATGGTTTCTGTATGATATTAAAACATCATCCCCTGATGCATTAAGTTGTTCCAAACATGATTGGAGCCAACCACTCCGATGATTTTGGAAATTTTTCCATCTCCATTAATAAGGGATGAAAAAAATTTCTAACACCTACTGAGACAAACTCAGATCTATGTTCCCGTACGGGCGGTTTCTGGATAACGTTACAACAGCATGTCCTATAATGCATTGAGTTGTTCAAGAAATCAGTGAGGCCAACTAGTTTGATGATTGAGGAAGTTTTTGGATGGGCTGAAACAAAGGATTAAAAAACATTCTGATGGATGCTAGATCATCAACCCCTGGCTAGTGCAAAGAGTTGGTAAAAAAATCAGTGCGGTCGACCATAGTTTTTTGATTTACAAGGAAAAAATGTATTCGTAAAAAAGTTTTGAAATTGTAGCTTAATCTTGGATACGAGAGAAAATTATGAAATTTTAAATCGTATTTCTATAAGAGATGAGAGATGCATAGACAAGCTTCGTGCTTTTTTCTATAAATCGCGCAGCAGTTATCGCAGTTATCAGACTCGAAATGCGAATTTGTACGATCCGCATGTGTGTGTCTCGTCTCGGCGATGCTATCAGCACCCAGGTTTCTACGAGAAGGCTTTTGTTCTCTGATAATTGTTTCCCAGTAATTCATAACATTTTTATCAGTATTTATGAAAAAATTATCCTTCCCATTCAGAATAATTCACATGGAAAGACAATATTACAAAGCCGCAACGCTATATGTACTTACATAGTACAAAATTGTTAAATGTGATTCGCGGAATTTATTTTCTTAAAAAAACTGCTGCATTACTGTTGCCCTTGATGTTGCTCTTTGTACACTAAATATTTTCGATTTGTTCAGTAGAAATATCAGCCTTGATGTTGACAGCTGACCTTGAGCCTCAAGCTTCGTAAAGCGTCACTTTGGAGTGAAAGTGTCTCTTTGGAGCTGACCCTCGCTTTGAAATTGACAGCGCGAGATGACTCAATTGAAAGCTAGTTTCTTCAAATGAAAATTTCTCTTGACTGAGTCTATGCCCAGTGCCAGTAAGAGTAGAAGCGACAGGTAAAAAACACCCTGTCACGCGACGAATAGCAACGACATATCCTTATTCAACGAGCACCTCCAAGGGTGTCGACCTCGAGAAATTCGTCGCGAATGCATGTTCATTTCGCGGTATAATCTTCTTTTTTGTGTTTATCAATTTTTGTCTTATAAATTATAAATAACCTAATTTTGCCAAATGTCCAGAATGAATATCCTACACAACGGTACAACCCTACTTTAAAATCGATCAAAACCTTCAGAAGTTACAAAGAGACAAACAAACAGACAATTCAACTCTATTGTTGATATATTAGTTTAAATGAGGAGTAAGCGAACAGAACGTGATAAGTTAACTTAAGTTCATTTCTGAATATTTAAAGATATATTTAAGTTTGAAATCCATTAATCAAAATGAAATTAAGAATGGGCGTTTATACTCAGGCATGCTAACAAATGAAACAAATGCAAAAAAACTTTTTAATATAATACTGTCTTAAAGTCGTTAACATTTTGACTCAGCAAAGGCATATCTCACTGATTATTTATGTTTCTAATGATATAAATTCACAAGTTCTTGTTTACATGTGAAATCAGAAGATAATTTTACACATGATCATTACATTTTCAATTTTTAAAAAAATTGTAAGTTTAGTAAAATTATACATAAAAATAGAAATATTAAACGGTATTTATGAATTTTAAATAGTGCTTCCCGTGTAGAAATGGTAACAGGGATCCGACCCGGAGCCGGCCGGATAGCCCCAGTTTAAACCGGGCGCCGCCCCGGCCGGGGATACTGGCCGGGATACGGCTAAAAACGTCACGGTAAACTGGTCGGATTTCGGCTTTCATACCGGCCGGGATCCGGTCGGGTATGCCGGCCAGAGAGCGGTTAAAAAATGTTGCTTCTGGCGAGAAATTGGTAACTTGTTTTGCATCTTAAGGCTCATCGTAAAGAATACAGTGCACCTTAAATGACAAATCAAGTTATCAAATTCTCGTGAGGAAATTGGAGTAGAGTTTCAATAATTGATGTTAGAATCTCCTAGCAATTGTTTTATTTTGAAAATGACGTAAGGATTTGAGATTAGGAAGGAAGAAAGGAAAAAATGAATACACAACACTATACTTTAATTTAAAATACTAATTATCTGCGCAGTAAGTGGGGCTTTGAAACTGATTACTGAAATAAGGTTGATTTTAATTACGGATCGCGATTTTATTTGCGAACGTCGAGGAGACGACGCGTGCATTCTCGTTCGAGGTTCGAAACTGAAATTTACAAGTGTCTACGCCGACGCCAGCGCAGAAGGCGTCAGACATGTCGGTAAATTTGAAAGTGTACAGACTAAAAATTGTCTGAAAATAGAGAAAATTATAAAAATTGTAATAAATCTGCTGCTGCACATTGCAGAATCGATAACAGTTTTATTTAATAAGTTAAAAAATGAGAAAAAATCAAATGTTTTTTTTTTAAGTATTTCAAAAAGCTAGTTTCTGTTTTACTGATCTAATAAATCTTTAAATTATACTTTTCAAATAATAATTCGTCTAGTATCCGTAGGTACGTCTTTGATAATGTCACGGCACTTAAAAAATGTGTAATTTCTACCAAAAAAAAGTTTCCTGACCAGTGCCCGGTCGGCTCCCGACCATAAAATCTAACCAGGTTTGTCCCGGCCAGTAACCGGCCGGCTCTCGACTAGGTGATTCGAGAAAAATGTAGCCCGGCCGGCTCCTGACCGGTTCCTGGCCATGGAACCCAACCAGGTGTAGCTTGGCCGGGATTCGACCAGAAAACTTGTTGTAGTAGGGCCAACCGGGGCAATTTCTGCACGGGTTACAGGCATAAGCATTTTTATCTAATCACGAAACGAAAATGTAAATGCAAATTAAATTTTTTTAAATCCTTTTTATTGGATGGATACGCACTTGAAACGTTGAAACGTACAAATATTCGCGTTTTTATAACAATGATGTAATGATGACCTCTTTTTAATTTATTTTAAAACATCTAATTGATTTGAAAATATATGTATAAAGTATGATTCTTTTAGAACTTTAGCATTACGTGTGACCTTACCTAAAATCCTTCACACCAGCACTTTAGACTCTCAGAACAGTGACCAGCTCTTTTGCGCTCTATATCCTTACACACAACATGACAGTTATGGTTGTTCCATAGGAGACACCCACCTCTAGACGGGAACAATTTATCCATAAAAAAGTCACGAACTAGCAGCTAGGTCTCGGATATGAAAAAAATGCATCGGACATCGATGTATTTTTGTAAATAATCTGAGAACTTTGAGAAAGAATTGACGAACTCGATGTGAAAATTCTAAAACGGTGCATCACTTTTTTTACGTGAATAATTAAAAAAATATTACGAGTCATTGGGAAAAGATTCTCAGAGCACTCACGAGCTTGCCCGACAAATCTGGGAACTGGAAAGTAGGTTCGCCTGTACCGTGGCCCGCACACACGCTCGCCTAAACGCGCGGCGCGCGTGTGCACTCGTATGTGTGCTTCGAGCTTGTCGAATGGGTGGCTAGAAGTTTTATAATACCTATTTTGTTTGGCCTTGATGGCTGCGCGTGTTAACGGACTCCTGGTTTATGCTTAGAAACTGGTGAGTCAGCATTCTTTGAGGGTTCGAATCTTCTGACTTGCGAATTTATAAATTAATATAAATTAAATCGCACAAATAGAATTTTTCCTCTTTATATTTCAGTCTGAAATTTTCAGGAACTGTTCGTAGGAAATTCGAACTGTTCGTCAAAAACTTTGAAATTTATCCATACATTTCTCATAGAAATAAGGATGTAATGTTTCATTTTTTTATCTCGTATCCGAGACCTAGCTACAAGTTCGTGACTTTTTCACGGATAATTTTTTTCCGTGTATACACGCTCGATGGGCAATCGCACATTGTGGTTTCAGTGCCGAAAGCCACGAGAATAAATGCCAGAACAGCGAGCAAAATCATTCCCCTCATTTTTCAGATCACTTTACAAGGGCTATAATCTTTATCTGGGAAAAGACGGTGATAATATTATATTACACGATTTTTTGCATGAATTCATTATATATTATATATTTCAATTTGTAAAATTATTAGATTGGTAATTATACAGCTAATTGGCTCTTCCGAATTTCGGCTTTCTCGCTCAGATTCAAACAAAATGTATCGCTGTATCACCAAAATGAAAAATCAATCAGGCAAGCTTGAAAAAAAATACTTTCATTTGTTTTTATCAAACAATTTTCTCCATTTTGCAAAACACACTTTATAACATTTTTTTAATTTTCTAGAAATAAAAATTTAATTAAACTTTCCATTTTGGCACCAAACATGACCAAACATGACCAAACATGACCGAACATGACTGGTATCTTATGATAGGCTGCTCTTCTATAATGAAAATGATTTTACATTCATTTGTTGCTACGAAAGGAAAATCGCTTTAAAGAAGACCATTTCTCGACTTTTAAACTTGAACATTTTTGAGTCAGAACTTAATATCATTCGATAAAATTTTTCTAGGTTAAACAAAAGTAAATCATAAATCTAACTGAAGTTGTTGATAAATAAAACTAATTTCAAGTAAACTTGGAAAATATTCAAATAGTCTCTGAAAAAGTACGATCAGCACTCAATTGCTACAAGCTGTCTATTAATTTTATAGTTGACATGTTTGAACGTGTTTGAATTTTTCGAATTGTTAATAAAAAATATATTTATTTATCAGCAATTTTAGTAGTGTTTTAGTTCTACTTATTTACCGAAACTGAATTTCCGGATTTTTAAACGTAGCAAACTGAATGTAAGCATAAATAGAACCTAAATGAGTTTTTGACGGCAGAATCAGTGGATAATTTGCAGGAAATGTTGAGTAGATTTGATGCTAGCAAGAACAGTATAGGTTAAAAGATTAACGTAAATAAAAGAAAAATTATTTTGTTTAAAAGAGGGAACGAGAAAATAGAATGCAACATTGTCCTGGAAAAAGAGAAGATCGAGCAGGTTGAAAATTTCGTGTATCTTGAAGTTTTATTTTCTACTGGCGAAAGGCTAGATAGAGAAATATATGCAGAAGCAGAAATGTAGGGCAGAAAAATTATAGACAGTGTTCGGAATCATTAGGTATTAGGATGGGTGGAAAGTGTACAATTATGGAAATCGATATTGGAACTACGTGGAAAAGTAGTTTATTAGTACCCTGAAAAAGTAAAATTAATTTGGTGTCGATTGATGAACGTATTTAACTTACACGTTTGCAAAACGTACTCTAATAGTATATCATGTACCTAGGAGGGAAACAGTCTTTTTATCCGAGCGTGAATTTTGCATACACGCGAGGATAAAAAGACGTTTGCCTTCTTAGTGCACATGATACTTTATGTAACAAAGGTATGATTTACAACTTTATCGCGCCTGACATTTGAGGTTAGGTTCAAGCGGACATAATCTTACACGGGCGACTGCGAATGCGCCTGAGCGCAGTACCATGATGAGCCCATAATACTCTAGGAATATTATGGACTAATTATTGTGCTGCGCGCATGCGCTCTCGCTCGCGCTCCTTCTGTTGTGTATACGGCTTTCAGAACTGAAAAGATGCTGATAAAACACGTGAATCATGCCTGCGTTACATACAATATTTTTATTATTATTTTGATGTTTTCGTGCATTTCAATTTTTTTCGATGTTTTTGGAGATCTTAAACTTCTTTCCAAACTTTAACAACTTTTTAATTAATATTCTCTAAGCGTTAATTTATTTTCGATTGATCCCTGATTTCAAAAAACACTTTTAAAACCTACAGGACCCACTATACACTGGAAAAAATGGGCAAGTCTACAAAATTAAAAAAAGAAAGGCAACAAGTTGAAAAATTATTAATCTGGTATGTTTTGGAATTACTTTTTTTAACGTATTGTTATCAGTAAAAAATCTTCCCGTTGCACAGGCACATTCTCATCGCGTGCTGCGCGCGCAGCTCGATAGTTCGAGCGCGCCTAGCGCACGCGACTGTTGGTTCTCGCTCTTCGCGCTCGATAATGTATTTACCTCGCGCTACGCGCTCGGTCTTTGTATTTCCCCCGCATTTGTGCACAGACCTTTCAAAATTGAAGGTCAAAGCATCGAAAACTGTAATTTGGTAATTGTCAATTCTCTTTTGTTAAAGCTCTTTCGGCTTTAACGAACAAAGTTTATTTTTCATGGTTGCTTCAATATTTGCTCCTTATTTCGCACTAATTTTTATTCTCAGCTACCCTGAAAAATATATCGTTTTTATAAATTTATATTATTACAATTGATAATATGCACTGCTATTGGAACGTATGTTTTTTTCATTGTCTTGCTTTTATAATTAACCGCAAAATAATCTTTGGTCTGTCCCTGCTGCAATTTTACAGTTAAGATTTTCGATTGTTTTTAGTTATGTATCTGGTAGCTTCCTGACAATCTCTCTCTCTCTGTCACTACTCTGAAATGATCGATCTTTTGTTAATAACAATTGTTATTAACAAAAGAGCCATGCTTTCAGAGTGATAACAGAGAGAAAGGTTATGAGGAGGCTACCAGAATAAATAACTGAAAACAATCGAAAATCTTAACTGTAAAATTGCAGCTGGGACAAACCGAAGATTATTTTGCAGTTAATTGTTTATAAGGCCGTAATTAACAAATTCTTTGAATTGAGAGAAAATTTAAGAGACAACATTTTTGTTTTATATCTCATTTTGAAAACACGTTCAAAAACGAAAGCTATATCAAATATCAGTATTTGTTTATAAAAATTGTTGTTAACAAAAAAAAAAGATTGAGATTTTTGCAAAGTAACAAAAGTATTTGTAATCAAAGTAACTTCATAAAGATATTTTGCAAAAGTTATAACATCGCCTTTGTACAATGTACACAGTCTTATTTATTAAGTACACAGTAACAAAAATTGCACACGTAGTTGTTAAAAAAGGACAATTTCTAACACTTATATAGTGTCCTGAAAAACGAATTACATTCTCTTCGACAATTTTCGGTCCAATAGTTGCCAAGATATGCAGCCGCAAATATGTAAATTTGAGTGTACATTCAATTGTTTATAACGCTCTAACTTGAAAACTGGTCGTTGCATGAAATATTTGTTGACACATAAAAGTTTTTTTTTTCCATGAACTTTCTGAAAAAAATGTTAGAAAATTTTTATCCTAAAAAATAATGTAATTGTTTTCAAAAATTGTTTAAAAAATGGTTGCACCAGATTTCGAAAAAGTAACCTTGATATTCATAATCAGGGGACTTTTGTGGACTTTTTAAGACAAAGTTACTGCGTCGCACTTTTAATGCATACAGAAGTGTTACTGACTACCGGATTCCCACTGCCGACGCATGTAAGCACACGCATTAAACAAAATTCTCACGCGTAAACATAATTTTTTTTCAGAACACAGTCATAAAAATGGCGTGTTTTCATGCCTCCATAGACAAACGAAAAAGTACGCGTTTTGAGCCGTGTCTGGTGGTGCGTTGGATAAGTTACAAATGAGGGTTCAGTAAGCACGTTGTGTCGTAAAGTTAAAAAAAGGGGCTCGATTTGTGCGTGTCTCCGTATTTTCGTAACGCTTGAGAGAGACCGTGGATGACAAAGATAGAGAGAGAAATGCATAGCGGATTGGTGAGTCGATGTTTTTAACAAGAAATGTAGCCTGCTATGCGAGTTATTGTACACTAATATAGTTCCACCCGCTTTCATACCATTCATGATTTTATAATGAAAACTGTCATGCGTGCCTTCACCGACTCAAAACGGGATTTTGCGTTTGTCTGTGGAGGCATGAAAACACGCCATTTATGATTTTGTTCTGAAAAGTATTGTGCGTGACTCCTGTCAACAGACGGCTTCCTTTTTGAAACTCGCGCCTTGTTTTTGTAACTCGTCTCCGGATTAGGCGCCTATGACGCCCTCACCTACGTCTCTTTACAAAAACATTACGCTCCTTTCAAAAAATCCGCCTGTGCACATTAGCCACGCAATGTACTTTTTGATGTGTAAACATGTTAGACCTCGATATGGGGAGTCGCGCCTGATTCAAATGAAACCATGGCTGGAAAGTGTAACACAAGCCTCTAACACACGCGTTGTGTCTTATGTCACAGACCGGAGGCTTGCTTCTCTT
>CAKNYM010036108.1:11016-23099 GCA_932195095.1 Andricus curvator
TTAATACGAAGTGCCAAACCGAACAACCTAAACCATCAGAAAAATTTAAAGAACTTGAAAAACTTGAGGAGTCTAAGGAACCGGTTTCCAGTCCTCAAGTTCAACCGCCAGCCGGAGCTTATACACAACCAACTGAACAATCTTAAAGAATGATCTTAAAGAACCGGTTTCCAGCCCTAAACCTCAACCTCAGGATGGAGTTAATACACCGCCAACGGAACAGCCTAAACCATAGGAAAAATCTGAAGAACCTGAGAAACCTGAAGGGCCTAAAGAACCGGTTTCCAGTCCTGAATCTCAACCTCAAAATGGATCGAAAACAAAATCAACTGAACAGCCTAAACCATCAGGAAATTCGGAAGAACCTAAAAAACATAAAGAGCCTAAAGAACCAGTTTCTAGTCCTCAAATGCAACCTCAAACCGGAGCTAATACACCACTAGCTGAAAAGGAGATAGAAGAGAAAGCTGAACAGGAGAAAAACAAAAATTAGAACAAAGAAGAGACTGAACAGAAGAAAAAAAAGAAACCCGAACAAGCGAAAAATCAAAAGGAGAACAGCAGAAAAAAAAGAAAGCCGAGCAGCAGAAAAAATAAAAAGTCGAAAAAAACTAAAACTGATAAAAAGGCTTGGACAACCAGGACAATTCAAAAAGTCTGTGGACAATTTGTGATGCCCAAACAATCAAGATAACATGTGTTATAGAAAAGCACTATACAGGTGCCTTGAAAGAAGGGCACTCACCCTAGAATAATTAATCCATGAGTTTCATTCAGTAATAAACACTTATTCACAAAATTGTCACGATCGGTACCAGTAAATTGTCGCCATGTCTGATAGGTCAGCAGCCTCTAGTTACAAACTGAATTGGACTTTAATTTTGTACTATTAGGCTTTTTTTTCAAATACAGTTTTTGAAAAATTTGATTTTCCAGAAGATTTTTTCTCATCTCTTAAATTTAGATTACAACTTGAACATACATTAATTTTATTACTTAGCCTATTCATAAGCTTAGCAATGTGGCATAATCGCGTCCTCTCATTAAACATTGCTATTTGTCACGTTTCCCAGGTATAAAATTTTCTTTTAATGAATATACACAGGCCTAAATACATTCATACATTTTCACAAAGCAATGATTACACAGGCCAACAATTCTCAGAACCAGAGACCAGACCTAGTATACCCGAAGGCTTTGACCGAATCCGAATCCGACCGCAGAAAAATTCCAGCACCCTCAGTTTTCGAGATATTCTAACCTAAAAGGGTCAAAAACCCGTTATTTTAAATGCGATCCCTACCTTTTTGATAGGATTTTTCGTAGAAATCTAATCTATGTTTACTTTAAAGCGCTTTAACATAAACAACCGCAACTCGTACCCCGCTATAGCCCTCGGCCACCATAACCTAATTTTCCCAATCGTTGAGTATTGAATCTTTGAGCGTATGAATTTACGTGTTTAATTAGTAAGTTATGATTCGTTACAAATGAACGATAACGATTTTCGACGGAAATATTTTGTTCTGCATCGCCAACCATACCTGTTTCTTTCGTCGCTCGGGGTACGAGTTGCGGTTGTTTATGTTAAAGCGCTTTAAAGTAAACATAGATTAGATTTCTACGAAAAATCCTATCAAAAAGGTAGGGATCGCATTTTGAAGGTGAAGAGTAGTTCTTTACAATGCCGTTGTCAGTTTGTGAAAAAAAAATTTCTCGCGATGTTACGTGCTGGAATTTTTCTGCGGTCGGATTCGGATTCAGCGCAGCAAAAGCCTTCGGGTATACTAGGTCTGGTCTCTGGTTCCGGACCTTTGTCAAATTTTGTGGGCCTGTGTTATTTTTCCACTATATAATTATTAGAAAGCAATTATTGAAAGTAACAGATAATATTTTTAAACTTTTCAATTCATAATTTCAATATTTTTATACCAATCAAATATTTCACTGAAAAGAAAAAATGTCCTCATCTCAATGCAGTCTTCCCAAAAGTTTCAACTAATCGAGTTAGTAGCAGTTTACTAGTAATGAGTGAGATTTCACTAATTTAGATTTAGAGAGATATATCTGCAATGAAAATCATCATAAGGTAAATTTACTGACAACGAATCATCTTATATCTTGCAATTGGTGTTTTTTAAATTAGGACCTAGGCGACAGTGACCTTGTTTCTGTATGTTATGATTAGTTTTGTTGACACAACAGGTGATATTATACTAGCGTGCTGCATATGTACATTCGTGGAAAAACCAGTTTCTTCTATATTTCGCTCGAACTATGTTTTTTATTGTTTCACTGCTTTTTACTCCTGCTGTCTCCATTTGTAAGTATAATAACATTATTAATAATAAAAAAATTTGCTGCCTTTCTTAAAATATCGACGTCATCAGCTTATACCAATTTCCTAGACTTCTTTTTACTTTTTAAAATAATACCTTTCTTTCATTAACAGCTTTTTTATAATTGTATTCTTATGTGATTGTTAAGACTGTTCACGCTTATTTATAACTTCTTGCTGTCTTCATCTTTGAAATTATTCTTAGTCATTGAAACAATTTTTGCTATTAAATTCTCGATATACCGATTTTCTTACAGCCGAACACTCTTTTAATTGATTGAAACAATCTACAATTATTTAAATGTATATTTAAGGAACAAAAGTTAGAGTTACATGAGTTGGAGTAATAGTTTATAAAAATTGTTTCACTAAGCAAATAAGTAGGTATTATAATTTGCTAACAAATGTAAATTAATGTCGTAATACTAAATAAGCTCACAAATGATAAAAACCGCAAAAGTTTTTTTGTGGATTTCACTGTCAATAATATGTTAATAGCGTACTTTTTACACACTAATTGGAAAGAAGAAAAGCCTATTTCCAAGGTTATTATGCATTTTTGTGGGTGTTACACTAATTTACAAATTATGGATGCTGCAGCAGGTGATAAAAAAGGTCAAACATCTCAGGGAGTAGATACTGAATTCTCTCTGCAGGGACGGGATGCTCAAGGACCAGGAGGAGATGCTCAACAGAAAGAAAAGGAGAAGGAAGGAACTGCAAAATCAATTCAGGCTCAACCTCAGTCTCAAGCCGGAGCTAATACATCACCAGCTGGACAGACTCAAATTAAGGATGCTGCAGCAGGAGGTGATAAAAAAGATCAAACATCTCAGGGAGTAGATGCTGAATTCTCTCAGCAGAAAGGCAATACTCAAGGACCAGGAGGAGATGCTCAACAGAAAGAAAAGGAGCAGAAAGGAACTGCAAAATCAATTCAGGCTCAACCTTAGTCTCAAGCCGGAGCTAATACATCACCAGTTGGACATACTCAAATTAAGGATGCTGCAGCAGCAGGTGATAAAAGAGATCAAACATCTCAAGGAGTAGATGCTGAATTCTCTCAGCAGGGAGGCAATGCTCAAGAAGCTCAAGGATGAGATGCAGCACCGCATCAAGAAGATGCATCTAATATATCTGGTCAAGCTACAGGGCAAACATGTACCTAGCATATTCAACTGTTCAGATTGAGATATCGGTAAAACACTATCAAAAAAGAACGTTGGGGTGAATGTAACTTATATTTTTACATTTTTCTTCAATTCATAGTTTTGCAACATCAACATTGCTAAGAGGGCCTGTTTTACATCAAGCAATCTTATGAAACACATTGAACTACTAGAACTAGCTAGAAGACCCTCAACTGTTAATTTTGCGATTTCAATATTTAACCAATGTGGTCATCAGCAACATCTAATGGTAAGTTTGACACGTGTAGCGTTTAGTGATTTTTGTTGACATTTTAAAAGATTTAAAGTACAACAGCATCTTTGTAATTACTGTCAGTGAGACTAGCAGAATTTTTTCGACCTAATTCAGACGCCTAATTCGACTCTATTCAGAAACTTGAGTACCAAATTCCCTCGGTGCAAATAATCTAGAGGAGCAGTGTTTCTATGCAAAGAAACGTGCGTGGACTTCCATTGAACCGCAGAATTTTTTCTTCTACAGATAGTTGATAAAGTTCACTCCTCAGATTCTCAATTTCTATGTCTTTGCCTTTAACAACTCTATCACAATTGTCGGCTTTTTTCGAAATAGTCTGCAGTTATTAGGACATCTTAAGTCAGGAGTTACGCTGCGAATTATTGACCAAGCATAGGTTCAATTTCGCTTCTTTATCTTCAAGAAGTTTCTGAAATAATTTCTGTTGTAGACCCAATTGCTGAAAATTTGCTACTTCTTTTTGGATAATTTCTTTCGAATTGGAATTTTCTTTGTTTCAGGATTCAACATTATGGAGCCTTTAGGCATGTTTCAGGTCTGTTACGTTTCTGCTGACTTGTCCAAAAGATCAATCTTTCTATAAACATTGGTCTTCTTTTATTGACACTATCAGAATCGATATGTTTTCCATGAATCAGCTTTACAGCAAGTAAATTGAGTTCGTAGATCTCATCGTCATGATATGAAGACTATTTTGAAATTTCTTATGTTTTTGAATCATTGCTACATTATGGAGCAAGCCTCTAAAACCTTCATCAGGCAGGAAAGCTTCTTTCTCTCCCATCCAGGCAATGTACTGCTTGTACGAAATCCTTCTCTCTTCCCAGAGGCTCTACAACGAAGATTTCTCCTCTGCGAGTGATTCAAGATTCCTGATAAATTCTTCCGCACAACCTTGGACGTGCACAGATGGGACACTACCAACTGTGCACGTCGAAATTCAGATGTGCATAGATGGTACCCTCCCAACTTCATTGATATAATTACAAAATTTATTTCTAAATGGCTCTAAACATTATAAATGAAAGAGAAAATTTTAATTGTAAATGACTTTTTTAATATTGGGAAATAATTCTGTTCTTAACATTTCGCTACGACACTATAATTTGTAAACTTTTGCACATTTTGGAAGAGATTAGAAAAATGAAATTATGTACAAAAACTTAGAAGAACTATCGACACTAAAATGTCTTGAAAAATAATTTCAGTTTTGTTTTAAAAGACTAATACTAGGCTTTGCAGATTTCAAAATATCGAGAAATATTTGAAAATAATTCAAAATTTGTGCAGATTTCAAAACATTTGAAACAAAAATGAAGATTTTGGAAAATTAAAAAAAAAGCTTTTTAAGAATTATGAAAGGTTTCAAGAAAATACTGAAATTTTCTTGAGATCCCTGGGGAAATTTCGAATGATTTTTTATTTTTAAAAATAAATTCTAAGAGAAAATGGAAAAAGATTTCAACACGTTTATAACGATTTCCTAAAATTTAGCTTCTCAAGAATGTTGAAAGGTTTCAAGAGAATAAAAAAAGCTTTCTAACATTCCACGGAAAATAGAAAATGAGTTTTTATTTTTCAAAATTAATTTCAAAATCTAAAAAATTTTGATACGTATTTGAGAAAAAAATGATATATTCCGAAATAAAAGTTGGACTTTCAGTTTGGCATTGGCAAATATATACTGCCAAGTGACCGGACCTTAACGTTCCTAAGATATCTATCGGTATAGATCAAAAGCTCAAGGCAGCGACAGAAACCTAAAATTAAAAATTAAAATTAATTATAGAGTGTCAGTAAACACTGAAAGCCTGTGAAACATAAAGATTTTGCAGAGAAAATATTGGAAGATCGGAAAGAAAATCACAATATAACCTGCAAATTGTCAAAACTGCGCAAACGTTATTAGCTACTTTTTACACAATTTGAACTTTCCTCTTCTGCAATTGTATTAACACTGTGAGATTGAATTTAACTCGTCCCCCTTAAAAGGCGATCACACTATTTTATAACGAGAAAAATATAGCACACCAAAGGCCGATATTCTTAAATTCACGAACCGAGTACGGACTGTTCCCTTTCGACAACCGACATGTCGCTGAACGAGTTGCGTCTGTGTGCGTCGCGTATGGGTGAGGCAGTAATGCCAATGTTGGCGCCTTTTGCTACTGCGCTTGCGTTCGGGCTGCGCACTGGTTGGCCGTAGTTGGCGCGCAATTCAAAATTAGAATTAAAAACAATTCTTGTAATTTAAATAAATAATTATTGAAAAATGCACAAGAATGTATATAAATTGTACAAGTTCTGCTTTTAGACGAGAAAAAAATTTATAACACATATATTTTTTAAATAACAGTATATTTTCTTTGACTTCCAAAGAATAACTTATATTTCACGAAACATTTAATTTCAGAAGTCTAAAATCTGAAGTTGTGCAATTTATATACATTCTTGTGCATTTTTCGATAATTATTTATTTAAATTACAAGAATTGTTTTTATTTCCAATTTTGAATTGCGCGCCAACTGCGGCCAACCAGTGCGCGCTCCCAATGCAAGCGCAGTAGAAAAAGGCGCCAACATCGGCATCACTAGGGTGAGGACGGATATACTTGAGGTGGCGTATACGTACCCGAAATTGGCCGCAGAGGCGCCACTATACTGATAGTTGTGCTTCATATGGGAGTGTTTACTCTCAGTTTCTCTCCGACTTAACAATATTTTTGCACATATCCCCAACGCGAAGGAAGACCCCTAATGCAGAAAAAATTGATTTTTAGTTTTTCACACCAATCTATGGCTTTTTATTTGCTCTTTTCTGATAAAAAATATTATTTCTATATCTAAAAAATTCAAATTGATAATAATCTGCCAAGTGAGGCCCTCTTATGAAGTTCCTGTATTGGAACGCCTCATCAATCGCTCCTCCTATAAAATGTAGCTACCCACATTAGGTCCCTTTCTTCGTGGACGGTCGCATATGTAGTTACACGTAAGTTTATGAAATGAAAAGTTACTTCGTCGACCCGTCAGCACCCGCCACTGTGTTCTTTCAAATTCTTTTTCGTTTATCATTCTTTACTGTTGCGAGTATAGGACTGATTCCTGTTCTGGACTGGAATCTGTACAGTGCGCTAAGGGGGTCAGGTCGGCGATGAACTGTGATATCTTTAGTTGCCTAAAGAAGTTAATATCGCGATAACACTTGAATCAGTAACCTAATTTCAAACTCAAATTTTTTTACAACGCCAGTTCAGTAATGAATACCTTGACTACCAGCACTATAGACCCAATTTTTTACTTTCATTTTTTTCGTGCTCTATTTTTTAAAACGAATATTGCGCAAATCATTTGCTTACATTTGGAGGTCGTATGAATTCATTCCAAAGGAAAAAGATTTGAAAATCTAAAAATTTGTTTGCCACAAAAATCGTACTGGAAAGGGTCTCTTTGAGTTGAATCAATATTAATTTGTTTTTACACTCAAAGCTGTACTCTCTGCATGATCCTGTCAATTTTTTGCTGAACGCATAAGATTTTTGCGTTTAGTTTTTTTTGTTTAGTTTAGTGAAGTATTACAAAATAGAAATGTTTTTTTCAAAATCTTGAATCGCTCGAGACAAAAATGTTTTGTTTAAATAAAAAGAAATATGTAGAAGAAACGGTATCTCTAATTCAAGAAAAATGTTTTTCTGAGTATTGGTATGGAAATGGAAAAAATTTAATTTGTTATAGAATATTGGAATCCGTAATATAATTTCTCATTTATAATTTATATATTGTTTCTATACCGTACAGCATAAAGGAATCTTTATTGCAGGAACAGTCAAAAATGTTTTGTGCAAACTCAGTGATAACATCGTCAAAGATCAACTTCTTATTAAAATAGAAGAAAAAATTGTATTATATACAATGGAACTTCAAAACAGTTTTTCGAAAGAATGAGAGTATGGAAAATTATGAAAATAATCATATTAATAGGAATACAAAAAATCTTTAGAATTCACCTTCTATTTTTCAATTGCATAAAACAAATAAAAAAATAGGTTAACAGCAAAATCTTTTTCTTTAGCTATACTCACAGTGCTTTATATCCAGCAAACTTGTGTGTATGCGCAAAGTGGTCCTTCTCAAAGAAAAATTCTTTATGCATGTATGTGTGAAAAAAGTTTGAAAGATATGTTCTAAACTTTATTTTCAACTTTTTGTTCTGCTGAAAATGACAGCTCGTGGAAACGCCCACATGCTTGCTCGAAGCCAGGTCGAACGGAAAATAGGTTAATAGTCCGATCTTTTTCTTTGATTGTACACACACTGCTTTATGTCCAATAATTTGTACGATCTATATACATATTGTTGGTAAGGAATTTTTTCAAACAGTTCTTCCGCGTCAACAAAAGGTGGAAGACGTGTTGAAAGTCAGAAATTTATTGTTGTAGGCAACAATTAAAAACACGACATGCTGGCTCTTTTGCAGTTCAAAAGAATACTTCTCTTAATTTTTTGTATAAAAGTCCAAGAAGCTTCCAAAGACTCCAGGTGGCTTAATGGACTTTATCAGCAAATAAAGACCGATTCTTGGACTCCCCAAACAATAATATTGATCGACGACAGTACTGATCACCACAAAGATTCACGATTCAGCAAAGTTTTACAAGAAATCACTGGCAATGTACCAAGCCGAATCATCAACTTTTTGCGAGTGTCAGCAAAAAGCATCAGACCTACAGGAGAAAGTCAAAGTTTTCATGAAAGAGCAACATTTGTTGCCATCCTAGATAACAGTGGAATTCCTAAGAGCATAATAGAATTTTTGATGAACGTATCAGCGGGACAGAGCCATTCAAGGCTTTTGATAATCAATTTGCTAGACACAGAAAGTGGTAGCCACAAAGAATTACTTCACTACGCATGGTCCAAAAAGTTTTTGGACTTAACAGTTCTCGATATTGTCAAGAAAATGGATTTAGATCGAAAACTCTTTTTGAATCCTCGAAAAACTAAAAAAGAAAGTACTGCAGTGATGCATTACTTTAATCCTTTTACGCAGATCTACAGCAGGAAGAATTTTTCGACAGGAGTGTCAATTTTTCCGTTCAAATTGCATGATTTGAATGTTATTGAAATGAAAACAGGATCAATAGATATTCGACCCATGCTTCGGGTGGAAAGAAATCTTTCTGGATATCCTCTGAAAGTTTCCGGACCAGACGCAATGATTCTGAAAATCCTATCTCAGAAAATGAATTTCAAAGTTTTAGAAATTGCATCTAAAGAAGAATCATTTGGTGATCACAATTGCGATAGAAGTAAGACAACTGGCTTATTCAGAAAGGTTGCGTTTGCGAAAATCAATTTTATCACAAATAATGTAATATTTGGCGTTCGATGTGTAGAGCATGCAGCCACATATATTATTAGAACAGAAAAGATTAGTATCTCTGCATTGGTACCAATTTCGTCAAAGAAGATTCGTTCCGTATCAGTGACAAGCACATCATTTTACGCGGGAAGTTTCATTTGCTTCCTAGTAACTTTGATTTGGCTAATTCTCCGCTTCTTGAAATTTGACAAAAGGTTCTGGTGTCCTTTACACATTTTAGAAGCTTTGCTAGGACATCCAGTTCCCAGAGATGTGGCAAGACATTCGGATCGAATTGCATTATCTTTTTTGCTGATTGGATTTTGGATCTCCTCATCCACTTTTTACACAATCTTGATGGATGTCAAAATAATAACAAAGACAGAAGATACACTTAACACTTTGTCGGATTTGCACACTTCAAACCTTAAACCACTCATGGAGAAGAATATTCTAAACTCACTGTTGTTAACAGAAAATGGTGAAGTCATGCAGGCGTTGCTAAATAAATCCAAGAGCATTCGAAGCGATCAAGACTGTATCCAGTTATTATTGAAATCAAGGAATATTTCATGCGTCATAGATGAAAGATTGGCACAACGGTTTATCCTGGAGAATGTTGATGAAAATCATAGGCCAGTTTTCAAGATCCTTAAAGAAAGTTTGATGGAGAATTTGAAAATCATGATATGCGAAGCCAATTCGCCTTATCTACGTGAATTTAGTAGAAAATTAAGTGAGATTGACCAATCAGGGGTTATGCAAAGGTGGAATCAAGAGCTGCTACCAAATTTCATGATAAGTTCCAGACTTTACATTGAAGAAGATATTAAAACGGAGGATATGCTGATTATTCCTCTCATTGTTATCCTGCTTGCAGGATACGGAGTTTCATTTCTTGCATTTCTTGGAGAATTACTGATCACCCACTTCGAAAACTTGATTCATCACAAGATATCACTTTGTTGATGCAAGGTGACAACTGGACAGGGAAAACTGGTTAATTAGCGATTTTCTAATTGAATTTTTTTGTTGGAATGTCCTTATTTTTTAAACTATAAGCGGTTGGTTCTCGGAAGACAATTTTTCTAGGTGAAATTGCAAGTACCTATTATTAAGTTTCCAGCACAAACCCTTCTTAGTAGTAAGTGCATTAGAACTTTGTCTTTAGGTTTTGCTCAGAACAGAATTACATTGCGTTATCCTGTCTTAATAGTCTCAAAAGAATGTAAATAAAGCTTTATTGTGTGTGAATAAAATAAAACCTAAAAAAACCATAAATCAGTATTTTTCACATTCTCATCCTAATCAGAATGTGTTAGTTTGATGTAAAATTGGAATTTAGCGATTTTCATCTTTCGACGTTTTCGAACCCACAAATTGAGAAAAAATTGATTTTACTTTGGTGTCTGTCTGTAGTATTCTGTAGGCACTATAACTTTCGAAAGACTGATCAGATTGTATTGAACTTTAGCACACTTTTTGAATGCCACAAAAAGAAAGGGCAGCTTGCGTTAAACATTCATTTTTGACTAACAGTTCTGGTTTTAACAATCGAAAATGCTACAAAAAAATTAAAAACAATTCCGCTCAGCAATAATTTCTCGTATCTTGCATAGTTCAACTGGAAATTGTTCATTCAGTTTATAAAAAAGAATTGAATCATTCAAAAGAAATATTTCTTTGATAGTGAGTTTCTGATCTGCAACTGTCAGTTGTTCATGACAAATGCCACTATGTGCCGCTCAGCGTATTATTTCACAATAGAAATCAGTTCTCCAGGTTATAAGGTAGCCAAAAATGTTCACCATAGTTATGATAAATATATGTGCTGATCTAGATATGTCACCTAATAATACTATGCTTTCTGTTTTCTCAGCATCTGAACGGACTGTGCTAAAATATTTGGAGAATTTTTGTTTACCCCGCGAAAATAAAAATAAATATTGCTATTAAAATAATATTAACGAACGTCAATGACATTCTTATTTAGACAGCTGAAGTGGCATCAAGTAACAATAGTTGGCCCAACTTTGATCGGCCCGTAGTTATCATTTGGGTATGTTGACCGAGCTCTGGCTGGCATAGTTTGACCGACATCGGGCCTATGGAAGATACACACATGGGAAAACATTCGAATCGATTTGCATTGTCCTTCATGCGGATTGGATTTTGGATCTTCTTGTCTCCTTTTTACACAATCTTGATGTACGTCAAGGTATTAAGAAAGACAGATGGTACGGTTAATGCTTTCTCGGATTTGCTCACTGCAATCCTTAAACCATTTATAGCGAGAAATATTCTAAAATCTCTGTCGTAATCAGGCAACCGTGGAATCATCCATGCTTTGCTAATAATTCTAAGATCATCCAAAGCTATCAAGACAGAATCGATTTATTATTGAAATCCAGGAATTTATCATGCTTCATAGATGAAAGATTGGAACGAATTTTTGTCCTAAGGAATTAAGATGAAAATCGTAAGGCCATTTTTTAAGATCACATTATTATGTGAGAAGTTGTAGGCTCCGGAAGCTACGATCATGGTTCCTTAAAGCAACCAATTCCGACGTAACTGGAACGTGTACGTCATCCGCTTCCGCTCCTTTTGTCCTAGAAGGTAAGCAAGAGCGAAAAATTTACGCGAGATAACATCGGGCAACAGTGTTCCTTGGAGTCAGGTCTCTAGCCGCGGATGATCTTAGACGGCAGACGGGACAGTTGGAGATGAAGGTTTCACCTCTGGATACTATTTTAGAGCTACCAATCTTTGTAGAATGTTATGAGGAACAGTGTTGACGGACCATATGAAGTGATCCCAGAAGAAGAGCCTTTTACATCCGGTTCTTGATGGAATGAGCCTGACGCTAGCAAGCCGTAATCTTGTTGAGCTGGCTAATAAATGAAGCTTTCATACCTCCAAGATAGCCGATTATGAG
>CAKNYM010036113.1:0-29686 GCA_932195095.1 Andricus curvator
GGCGTATGGATACGTGTGAACGCACTTGCTACTAATTTAGGTATTGAAATAAAAAAACCTCGCCTCTGCTGCCGACAAACCCGACGTGCAAACTACCAAACTTCGCAAAGAGTGAAAATAGACGCCTAAATTTTGTTGTTTGAAAATAATCTTTTTATAGTTTATGCTTGACTTCTAAAATTTTATGAATATTTTATACTTGTTGATTAATGATTAAACCAGGACATACAAGACGCAGCTTGTAAATATAAAAATATGGTTCCTATTTAAACATTTGTTAATTATATTTAAACATTCATGATTAATATATTTATAACATTCATGAATAATATATTTATATAATTTATAATAAAAATTCAAAGCGAAGAAATAACTTCAAAATTATTATTAACCTCCACCTTGAGAGTGGAGGGGGAAGGGTGATTTTTGGGTGGCCCCCCCCCCCCCCCCGAAGCCCTTCTCTGGATCCGCGCCTGGATTATACTATATATTTATTTCAGCTCGTGACTGTATTTCCCGTATATATTGAAGTCATACGAATTGAGGATTTCGAAAATCACAATTGCTGCACAGAATCCACGAGATTCAGATGAAGAAACAAAAATAATAACCGGCTATAAAATGGCAAGGGATACTGCTCTCACATCAATTATAGGGAATTTAACTTAATTAGTGTTGAGTAACTGTAAACTAATTAATTGTACCACTTAATTGTAGTTATTGTACAATAAGGTAGTTTCGAGAGAAGCATTTAAAAAGTATCTTTGTCTTATCTTTGAAATAGCAAATTAAATTAGATTACATAGGCACCTACAACTATTATCTTCAACAGAGAAGTAACAGCAAATAAATAACTAATACTGAAGTATTAACCTAGAGACCAATCAAGTTGAACAATTTTTCAAATTAGGTATAGAATACGGTATTTTCCGTGTGGAATAGTGCAATAAAAGAAAGTTAGAAAATTGGATATAGAATCTTGCAGCAGCGGTCGCGGTGTTTCAATGTACCTAACTGTATGAAAGACTTATTTAAAAAAAATTATTCACCTCAACAATTTGGTGTTAATATATAATTTCATTTTTTTTTATTAGATATCCGAAATGCGAGTCTATTTTTTTCTTTCTTATTGTTTTTCAACATTGAGAAAAATGGGTTCTTTTTAAATGCATTAAAAATTTAAGATTATAAAATTGGAAAATATACTAATGATTAAAATTGAATAATACGAAAATTTATATATTTATGATTAACAAAATTTTCAAATTCTGAATTTTCGAATTTTCCACATTAAAATAACCAGGATAAGGTAATTTCAAATGAGCGAAAATAACGAAAATTAGCAGATCTAAATTTCAATTTATCAGAATTGAAAAGGTCAAACTCAAGATCTTCCAAATTGAATAATTACCTTTTATCATGTATGACAGACTTCAAAACTTGGCACTGGAGTCAATCTCAAATCATCAAGGAGAAAAAGAGTTTTGTACTACCGCATTCTAATAGTGCAGAATAGTTATCTTGCATTTTTTCTTAGTTTATTAATATCTTTTACTACTTCTTTGTAATTTAAAATGTTTCTACAAAACCTTTTATTTGGGAAGTTTTTTTTTTAAATTTGTTGCATAAGTGCAAAGTTTATAAAAAAAAATTTGCGTGTAGTTTCGTTGCTATGAATATATGTTTAATAATCACGAAACATGTATACAATAAAATAAATTATCACAAAAATTAGTCTAAATTTTACTAAATTTTGGTTCAATCATCAAGCGTTCACTTAAGAAACTAACCCACGAATATTTTTAAAAATTTTATCAAATAATTGGACAGGAGTTCCTGTCTGATGCGAACAAATATTTCATGATACCTGATGCAAACAAATATTAGTTTGTCAGGATAATTTCGTTATTAAACTTTTCGGGATGCAAAATTTCATACTGAAAGCTTTGGTAGTTTTGAATTGAAGAAGTTTGAATTTAAATATTCTGAATTCTTTGGTTTCAATTTTAAACGTTCAAAATTGTGTCGTCTTTTAAATTCTTCGATATCGTAGAATATCAAATTGAAAGACTCACTAGTTGCATAATTTCTGGTCAAAAGGATTTGTAATTAATCAATTTGGAATTGAACGCTTCCCGAAATTTTTGTTACTTTCTTGAAGAAAAAAAAAAACAATGCAAATGTTAGATCGAAAATTAATCTGTTTTATTGAGGATTCAACTATTTTGTTGATAATACCCTTTTCTTTTTTTAAAGGTTATTTCTTGAAGTAAAATTTTAACTATCCATTTTTAGTTAAAACTCAATATTTTTTTGTATAAAAAATTTTTATTGTTAAACATTCATCTCTTTTTGTAGAAAATTAATCTTCTTGTTTAAAAATATAAAAGAAAAGAAAAAAAAAGACAATTTTTTATCTAGGGTTCAGATCAGTTCTGAAAAATATGGTTTCATAGATTTTGTGAAATTAATAATTTCATTTTTAATATTTAACTGGACCTACAAGGTTTACACAGCATACGCAAAAGTTATTCACGTAAATAGCTTATATAAAAAATTCTTATTCCTTTTATTAAATAAGCCTCCTCCATCTTCATACAAACATCGCAGAGAGTTATAGCTTCGAGAAATTCAGGTTGAAGGATAAATGGGTTTAAGTCTTCCAAAGGAATTGATAAACGAAATATTTAGACAATAAAAACTAATTTCAAGTGTTAAAGGTTCCTAAGTATATTTTAACTGACTCGAACTTTTTCCTAAAACCTTGTAAAATCCTGTGAAACAGAAAAAAAGTCTCAATAGACTCGGCTCAAGTCATGCATACAATTTTTCATCATATCGATAATCGAAAATTCGACTTGAGATGCCTGTGGAGCGGGTCGACAATCGAATTTTCAACCCTAGGGAAGAAAGTGACAGATCGACATTGCGCAATATTGCATCATGTAATGCAACAATCTTCTAGAACGTTCTACACTATAATCGACACGTTCGGGATATAATTTTTGCAACGCAAAATGTGATGCGTCATTACAATAACCTTGAAGCTGTTGACGAAAGAAATTCTTTCCAGAAATTGCGCAGTATAATTTTCATGATGCCATCAAGAATATTCTAGAATATTTTGTGCATTGGATGAATGTTTTATCTATAAGGAAGCAATAAATCATCCTTGTTTTTCTCATTATAACCTTGAACGTGTTTTTACATGAATTCGGCTCTTACAATTCTTAAACTGCAGTAGCTATCGGATACAACCTGATCCGTGAGAATAAATCAAATTCATATAGACGAAAACAGGATGTCACATCAAATTTCACATATATACGCCTGTATATTTGCGCATTAAAAATGAATGTTTTATCTATAAGGAAGCAATAAATCATTCTTGTTTTTCTCGTAATAACCTTGAACCTGTTGACATCAATTCGGCTCTTACAATTGTGCAATATTATTATTATTCTGTGACGTCAGCAGGGACCTTCGAGAATGTTCTAGAAGCTTAGCACGGACATGAACCACTACAGGGTAGAAGCTTCTCGATGTCGGTAAGGTAGGAATTTGTGATTAGAACCGGCACTGCCTATCTACTAGTAGTAGATAGGCAGGGCCGGTTCTAATCACAGATTCCTACCTTACCGACATCGAGAAGATTCTAGCTGTAGTGGTTCGTGTCCGTGCTAAATTTTTCTTGAAAGTGGTTCATGTCCGTGCTAAGCTTCTAGAACATTCTCGGGGGGTCCTGATGACGTCATCATGCATTCCTACCTTACCGGCATTGATACAAGAGGGGTACTGGACCTACTTTACCGACATCGAGAACATTCTGCAGCTGTCGTCAGAAAATAATATTGCGTAATTCTGAATTCATAGAGCTTCAAGGTTATTTCTTATCTAAAGCATGTCGCGTAAATACTTTCAAGGTTATATTTTGCTTTTTCCTGTCAATTTCTACTGCGTCATATGAAGCGTTGGGTGAAAAAACAACCTAACTCGGAAAATCGTGTTTTGAGATAAATCGATTCAAAGATTTCAAGCTGTTATTGAACTAAGAAAATATTAATTTAAAAATAAATCCTTTGATACACATAAAGTATTACAATCTAAAAATGAAATCCTGTCGAGAAAAAAAATTAAAGAAAAAAGAATTATTTAAATAATTAAAAATAAACAAAACGAGTTAGGTTGTTTTTCCATCCAATGGGTATTATAGGTATTTTTTTAAAAATAATGTCACGTTTTAAACATTATTTAATTATTTCTACTGATATAATTGTTATTAACATGACTGAACTGGACGTTTCTTTCGTTGACTGGTCCATTTTTATCTATATTTTAATGAATTATTGAGCAGTAACAATACAAATAATAGCGCACTGATTCACCGACTGGTCATTACACGCTGCAGTCTGCACAGATGTGCGAGAGCGAAGAACGGGAGCTGCGCGCGCGACGTTTCTCCATGCGTCCTACTCTAGTATAACGTGATTTACGTAAGCAATAATAATTTTTATATTAGTTTTGAGCTGTGTACTAACTGATTAGGGTTCGCTGATTCCGAAAAAGCGATTTACGGAAAAACAACCCAACCCGGGTTAGGTTGTTTTTTCACCCAACGCTTCATATAGTTATCGCAAGAAAAACAAAGATGAATTATCGCGTTTCTAACTCAAAAAGTAAGATGGAGTCTGGATACGCGTTACAAGACGGGTTCTAAGCCATGGTTTCTAAGCCACTTTTACAAGACGCGTTCTAAGCCGCGGGGTTCTAAGCCACGGTTTCTAAGCCACTTTTACAAGACGGGTTCTAAGCCACGTATTCTAAGCCACTTTTACAAGACGGACTCTGCATATGTATTCTCGGAGGGTCCTGATGATATCATAGAATAATATTGCCAATTCTGAATTCATGCAACAACAGGTTGAAGGTTATTTCTTATCTCAAGCATTTTTCGCGTAAATACTTTTAAGGTTATATTTTGTGTTGCAAAAAAAATATTATATCCCAAGCGTGTCGATTATAATGTAGAATCTTCTAGAATTTTTGAAGATAAAGAGGAAGATACAATTAAAATTAAAATTAAAAAATATTTGAATAATATAGTTAAGAGATTGTCTAAAGGAATAAAGCATCCCAGATAGCCCAAAAAACTCCGTGAAGATTTCCTGAAACTTGCAATGTAAGGTTGGGAATATTGCATTGAAAGGTTAGGGCAAGGTTCCGTCAATCAAGAAAATGTCCGCTTGTGAGGGAATGTTGCATGGCAAGTTTCAGGACATTTTGGAAGATTTATTTGACTAAATTCGGTGCGCAGTAGTTTTCTATAGGGCCTATGGCTGCGCAGTAGTTTTTTTGACACTCCTAGTATATCACCAAACAGACGTAGCGTGATTATTTCCCATATTTATAAAAAAAAAGAAAAACCAAAAAATTAATAAAAATTTTAATTATTTTTTGCTTTTTCATTTTTTTAAATATGGGAAGTAATCATGATACATGTGCCGGGTGATATACTAGGAGGGTTAAAAAAACTACTGCGCAGCCGTAGGTCCCATAGAAAACTACTGCGCATCAATTTAAGCTAAATGAATCTTCCAAACTGTCCTGAAACTTGCTGTGCAACATTCCCTCACAAGCGGACATTTTCTTGATTAACCGAACCTTGCCCTAACCTTTCAATGCAATATTCCCACCTGACAATGCAAGTTTCAGGAAATCTTCACGGTATTTTTTGTGCTATCTGGGATTTCTTATGGTAGGTCATATGTTCAGGATTCTTATCGCTTCATTCTGGCATCGAGTACCGAGCAAGGACTAGAGAGATAACGTCCAGACTTGTTTTAGACGTTTTGATTTCAGAAGCATTCATGCCTCGGCAGTCTCAAGCTGCATACATTTCATTAGACTCTGCTTTCGTTCTCTAGAGATTAGTTCTTTTTACTGCTCGCAAAAGTTCGCTTTCTTAGTCGACCCACAAAGTTTGATAATCATTCTTTTGCCATATGCTAGGTCCCGTCAACCTCTCGACGTGTTACATGAAATAAGATACTGCAAACAATTTCGAGACTCAAGAGAGAGATAAAACAGTGTGCATTTTATTCCAGGCTTTTTCACACGTGCTTTAACTTATTTATATTAAGAGTGCACTGTTCAACACTTATCGCTCCTTAACGACACTTGATATGAGGTCACATATCTTTTTTATTCACAGATATATGCTCGTTTTTCATCTCTTATTTCGAAAGGTCAGTTGTGCCTATTACACGTTAAAGATGTAAAATGAAAAATATGAAAAAATAAGCTAAATTAATATAATAGAATATTTGGAAATTTTTTCAATCATCCACTAAGGCTACTGTATAATATGGTTTATAGAAATCAAGGATGATTTATTGCTTTCCAGCTAAATAATTTAATTCAGCGGTCAAATTTTTTTCTACAATGTTGACTCGTTTTAGAACTATGAAATAAAGAGGTAGATATAATACTATCAGAGACCATAAAAACCTACCTCACCGATATTCTGCAGATGTAGTGCTTCGTTTCTAGAATATTCTTAATAACGTCATCAATTTTTACTGTGCAATTTCTGGACAGAATTTTCGTATACAAGTTCAAGGTTATTCTAATGACGCCTTACATTTTGCGTTGCAAAAATTATATTCCAAAGGTGTCGATTATAATGTAGAATCTTCCAGAACTTTGTTGCATCATATGATGCAATATCTAGCAACATTGTGCAAAAGTCTCCAGAAAAATGGTAGAGGGGGTAAGCGTCTATAAAAAGAGCTATGTGCTTAGTTTCTAGAATATTCCTGATGACATCATCAAATTATACTGCACCATTTTTTTCGTAAAAAAGTTCAAGGTTATTTTCAATGACACATTACATTTTGCGTTGCAAAAAATTATATCCCAACCTGTTGATTATAATGTAGAATCTTCTAGAACTCAAGGATAAAGAGGAAGATAAAAAATTAAAATTAAAAAATATTTCAAGCCAATCGAATGATATAGGTAAAAGAGTATCTAAAGGAATAAAGCATTTCTTCTAGTAAGGTCATATGCTCGGGACTCTTATTGCTTTATTCTGGTATCGAGTAGCGAGCGAGGACTCGAGATAATGTTCAGATGTGTTTGAGCGTTTTGATTTTAGAAAACATTTGATGCACTGACCGTCTAAGTTTACATACATTTCATTAGTCCCTGCTTTCGTTCTCTAAAGATCACTTGTTTTTACTGCTCATAAAAGTATGATTCCTTAGTCAACCAACGTTTGATAATCATTCTTTTTGACATATGCTAGGTCCGCTAACCTCTCGACGTGTTACATGAAATAAGATACTACAAACAATTTCGAGGCTCGAAAGAGAGATAATACAGAATGCATTTTATTCCAGGCTTACTCACACGTGCTTCAACTTATACATATTAAGGGTGCACTGCCCGACACTTATCGCTTCTTATATCATATAAACACACTTGATATGAATTCACATATTTTTTACTCAGAACGTTCTGACGTGCGGACGCAATTTGTGACGTGTACAGTGACTTGAAATGACCGATCCACACGTGCCTTTTTTGAGCGATTGTCAAATTATATGGGATCCAACGACAACAAATTTTTTTGACAGCCCAATGTGCATGCAATATTCACTCTATGCTGGTCCCACGAATACCCGAGGATGCCTGAATCTCTCGATAAGTCACATGACGATCTTTCAGTATCAGTTCACTCACAGCATCAATGTTTTTTGGGACGACTGATTTTGGACGACCTTCTCGAACATCGTCGGTGAGCGAACCACGGCCCCGATTAAATTCGGAATACCATCGATACACAATTGTTTTTGATGGCGCTTCGTCGCCAAAATTCGCATAAAGTTCATCGATGCATTGTTGTTGAGATAATCCACGTCGAAAGTTGTAACAAATGATCGCACGGAAATGTTCACGAGTCAATTCCATTTTTTTCTCGAGATGAATTTTTGAAGTCACTGTACACGACACAAATCGCGCCCGCACGTCAAAACATTCTGAGTAAAAAATCACTAAAAAATGTCAAACTTAACCCAGATAACAAAATGTCGAAACTGAGCCCACATGGTGCGTGCACGATGTGCAGAATGGTCGACACGTTGTGATGGCAAAAATGCCGACACATGTAACCTCACATGCGTCGCACGTCGTGTCGACACAGCGTGTCGGCACACTGCCCTTACAATGCAACCGCATATGCGACGCACGTCGGGTCGGCACGCGCGTGCCCGGAAACAGCCCTTGCATAATTATAATAATTTAAAACATTTTATTATTAATTGAGGGGCCGGATTAAATAAGGGGGCATAAATATGTCCCCTTATTTGATCCGTCCTCTCAATGAAAGAAGTTTCAGGAACAATATAGGAAAAAAAGAAGTTAACTTAATATATATTCAGCAATGTATTTTATTAATTCTATATATTACTTGAATGATTTTTTTAATTTTACAAACATAAATTGTTTAGTTTAACGCAGACTTTTACAATATTATATTAAGAAACAGGGACCCGACCGAAAATTTTGTTCCACTTTCGTTACTGCCAGTGAAACAAAAAAATTTTGATTCAATCATTGAAGTAATTTGATATATTATCTAGTTTCATCCGGATTCGGAGATGGCAGTTCAAAGATTAGCAAAAAATTATGTTTTTCGATCAATAACGAAACAGAACGAAAGTTTCGGTCAGGTCCTTGTTTTTTAAACGAAAATTATATTTAACAAACATAAATTTTTCAGCTTAACGCAGACTTTTACAATATTATACTAAGAAACTGGTACCCGACCAAAAATTTCTTCCCACTTTCGTTACTGTCTGTGAAACGAAAGAATTTTGATTCAATCATAATTGAAGTATTTTGATATACTATCTAGTTTCGTCCAAAGGAGATAGCAGTTCAAAGTTTAGAATTCTTTTCGATCAATAACGAAATAGAACGAAACTTCCGGTCGGTTCCTTGTTTTTTAAACGAAAATTATATTTTACAAACATAAATTTTTCAGTTTAACGCAGACTTTTACAATATTGTACTAAGAAACAGGTACCCGGCCGAAAATTTGGTTCCACTTTCGTTACTGCCAGCAAAACAAAAGAATTTTGATTCAATCATTGAAGTTATTCAATATACTATCTAGTTTCGTCCAAATTTGGAAATAGCAGTTCAAAGTTTAGCCAAAAATTATTTTTTTCGATCAATAACGAAACAGAACGAAACTTCCGGTCGGTTCCTTGTTTTGTAAACGAAAATGATATTTTACAAACATAAATTTTTCAGTTTAACGCAAACTTTTCAAATATATTGCAAAAAGGATTATACAGTCAGCTCTTAACTTCAATAGTAATGATACGGCTTATGTGTAACGTATGATAATAATTTCTGAACAGTTATTATACTAAAACATTCCTTGAGTACATTTAGGGACATTATAAGTTGTCAAACAATATTCGCTGTTCGGTTGAAATGACTTCAACACAAAGGTGTGATTGGAGATTTGTGAATTTATAAATAATTATACATTTCGCCAAAAAACTTTTTTAAATGAAGTACAGAAATGAAAAATACAATTTTTTAGCAAGAAAAAAAAACCATCCGCCTTCTCAATTTCAAACTATAAATAAATTAGCGTATTAATACTTTAAGAGATGAAAGAACATAAATGAGATGACGTCAGTTGGGATGCCTTGGAGTATTTTTTTTGTAAGGAAAAGCTGTTTTTACCAGTTTTGCATGACCAGACGAAGCAAACAGAAAAATTAATTTTACGTCTACTACAGGGGGTCATCATAATTCAGATTTTCCTTACAAAATAAATACTGCAAGGGACCCAAAACCGACACTGGCTAATTTATTGTCTTTCATCTCCGAAAATTTCAATACGCTAATTTATGTAGTTTAAAAATAAGAATGTGAAAGAAAAGCACATTAAAAGGTCAATTTTTGACTACGTCATGGAATACCATTTGGCCTTAAAATCAAAACTCAAGTTTTTCAATCAGACAAAGTAAGATGAAAGAATAGCAAAAGGGTTTTTCGGTAACAATTTCTCGAAGGAACAATTTTGCTCGACCAAGAATTATGTTTTTTATCGGAATATTGTTGAAAGATATCGCAGATACAAAATTAATACAAAAATTCGTTGTGTTCGCACCTAAGGGTTGAAGTCATTTCAACCGAACAGTGTATTCACTAAACGCTAATATATTTTTCGATTTAAAGTTTGTACTTTGTACTTTAAACGGTGCTAAAAAATAAAACTTCCATGTCGAAAGTTTCGGACGGGAATCCATTCAGAATCATTCTGAATTATTCCAAAATCTGTATCCGAAAAAAATCCCAATAAATCTGAACCAATTTAAAAAAAAGTTTTCAATTTCTTCACCAGGGATTTTTATCTTTTTCGGACAAAATCGTGTTAATACTTACAATTCCTCGTCATCAGCATTGAAGTTGACCTCTCCAATTACAATGTCTTCACCACCTTCTCCTTCCTCATCTAATTCATATTCTGCAGTCACAGAGTCTGTGCCTTCTTCTTTTAGTGAATTATCATCAGCCATCAGCCATCAGCCATACCACGATGAAAAAACCAGTTCTCGTCAGATCACTGAAGTTAAGCAGCGTTGGGCGCGGTTAGCACTTGGATGGGTGACCATTCGAGAAAACTGAGTGCTGTTGGCACATCGTGGGTGTGGTGAGCCCACACTTGTAGTTATTTACTACAAGTTATCAACCTAGAAACACTACCCGAATCGGGTAGTGTCACGCCTACCCCGAAAGGGAAATGGCTTAATGGTATACATACATCGACATCATCGTCACTTTCCAAATCTTCTTCGGGATTTCCTCTGGTGGTATCATTCCTTAGTCTTTTGCTTCGTGACCTCCAATGCCTCTGTCGGGCTGCACGTAGTACTTCGATCATCTCCGATTTAAATATATTGAGTTTGGCTGGTCCTGGGAATTGAGGACATTTCATCACGACTCCTGCAAAAAGAGTAAAATTATACAGTATATATAGTATATGTATCTCGCGTAGTATGAAAATGTTTTGAAAGTAGCCTTCCTTTTAATACTAACGATGTAATATCGATCCCAAATGGGAATTTACGAAACCCCTCTTTTTATGGTTCTCGTCAGTTTTGCCATGCCAATTAAAGTTTGTCGTCAGCTCATCTGTTACACAATATTTATGTGCAAAGCTTAAAGCATTTCGCAACTTTGTCCCTCCAAATTTGCGTAATTCGCGATACTAGAAAAAGATTATCTAATGTAATAAAGTGTGAAAGCACAATGAGGTTCATGCTGCAAAACTAATCTCAGGTGGCAGCACCGTGCCGAGTACTAGACCCTCTGTCAATGAGATACGAATTTCAAGAAAAGAAATTTTGTTAGTAAGTATAAAGTGCCATTTATACCTTGTAAAAATAACAAAATATATTTTTCAAACGTTTTTATCAATATTTATCATATAACATTCGTAAAAGGTTGATAAATCGTTTTCTGACTGTCACATGCAAAGTGAGCTAAGGTTTACTATAGTTCACCATATATCCCATTGTATTTATAATTTCCACTGAAAGTATAAAATACCGTCGTATATAAGCACTAAACATATATTTAAAGATTATTTACCCTCATATATTTAATTATAAGCAACCGTACACCTAGCACCATATTTTTTTCGTCTCTCACCGACAGAGGGTCTAGTACTCGGCTCGGTGCTGCCACCTACGATTAGTTTTGCATCATGAACCTCATTGGAATCAATGTATTTTAATAGTTCAGAAAAATGCACACCAAAGAGTTGAAAGAGTTCTCTTTTTTTTAACTATATTTTATTTATACCTAGCCCTAAGCCCTGGCATAATTAGTTTGGACCCAGAAAGGAGAAGATAAATTAAATACAAACAATTTATCATCAAAATTAGTTCTTTTATTCAACTTAAGAGAGTTTATTGCGAAGTTTATACAAATAATCAGTCGTCGTCCTTAGAATTTATTCAGTCTTGCCACGAATTATCATGCTTGAATAAGGCTTAGCGTAATTTCAAGAAATGTAATGTCACGCATGAATAAGCACCGTTATTTTTATTTGCAAGTAAATTATCACGCATGAATAAGCATCTTTATTTCTATTTGCAAGTAAATTATCGCGCATGAATAAGCGCCGTTATTTTGCTTTAAAGTAAATTATCACGCATGAATGAACTTCATGATCACCATCTCATATTTTCTAGAGAGCATTTTAATACTGTAACCATACATTTTACTTTGTACATGGAAAACATTAACTTAAACTTAAGTTATCCACATGGCGGATAACGTTCAATATGAGCCCTTTTGTATCACCAATATCTATCTTCGGAGCCTGATATGGCGTTCCCGAATTTATCACAATAAAAGGGGCTGGAGTCTATAATGACATATCCAGCATAAAATATAAAAATTTAGCAATGTTAGGAGCCTGGTTCAGCGTGCCCTTACAATGTGCATAAATAAATAAAATAAATGTATCTAAAGGTGTCGTGCACTTAAAGATCGATACCTGAAAAAGAAATAAACTGGAGCCTGGGATAGCGTGCCCAGCAATACACAAAAAATGAATACAGATACAATCTTGGAGCCGGTATGGCGTACCCAAGAGATCAGAAAAAATAATAACAGAAAAAGAAAGCACTCAGGAGCCTGGTACAGCGTACCCTGAGGAAATCAAAAAGTAATATCCAGAGCCTGTAGCAGCGTACCTGGATGTCAAAAAAACTGCGGACGTAGATCTTTCCTGGGCATACACCATGTGGTCTGATCGTCCGGTAGTCGACTAGGTTTCCCGTAGTCGACTCGAGAGAGTGCCTTTCTGGGTCTCTCCTCCCTTTTTATATCCTCTACCGTTGAGGTAGCTCGTGAGAGAACCGACTTAGCGCTACCTGGCGTTATTGCGCGGAACTGTTATTGCCTGTTGGATGACTACCACTGCGTCGGGTATCTCCTGCGTATGTATATGGCCTACCTTCAGGCGTGAACTAAAGCGATCGTTACATCTGCCCCCTTTTCGAGAAGATTCCTGCTGAAGGGGCTTCTTGAAACATTAGTTGTTGTTTTCAAAAGAATAAGTATCACCCTCCATATTTAAGTTGAATAATAGGTTTTTCATCCTTTTGACGATCATAGGGGGTAAATTTCAATAAAACTCACAATTTTGTTTTGTAACGTTTCGTCAGCTTGGTTCGCTGACCTCTTCAGACTGAAATTTTATTTTAAAAAAGTACCAACATTTATAACCAGTACAAAACACGAATTTATGGATAATTTTGAAAAAAAGGGGGGTTTGCACTTCACCTTGTATAACACTGTCAAGACATCACGTAGAAATAAAATTTTTTGTAAGAAGACAAGAAAATAAGTGTTTTTCTTGTCAACTAGTCCGAATTTGGGTTTTGCCTAATACTAGACCGTCATCTGTAAGGTGAGGACTATAACTGCAGGTGTTGAGGCTCAGAGGTGGTATTTATACTCAAAAGCATTACGTACAATTAACGAATTATAATATAAAGAAAAATGCAGTTAAATAAAACTTAAAGTTTTAAACTTTGTAACGCCGGGTTGTACCTGTGATTTAATGTATAAATATCATCTTTTTTGTTAATGCTATTGTTGTTGAGCTTAATATGTAACATTTCGGAGATTAATCTTTTTTGATAGTTAGCTTCAAAATCAAGAATTGTTGTGTTTGTCCAATCAAATTCATGCTGCTGAGAATTACAATGTGCATTTATAACAAATTCCCTTTTCTTGTTATTTTTGTGTTCTTTTATACGTACTTCTAACATTCTTTTGGTTTCACCCACATAACAAACAGGGCAATTTTTACAAACAATTTTATAAACAACATTAGTTTGATCCCATTTTTTTGACACATCTTTACCTAGCTTAACTATGCCTGACAAAGAAGGCTTTATCGAAGGTATTACAGTTATATTAAATTTTTTGAACATATGAGAAGTTTGATCAAAAAACTTTTTTATGTATGGTAAGCAAACTTTTGGTTGACGGGCCAATAACTGTTTTCCAGCAGAGTTGTTTTGATCAAGTAAGTATTTTATTTTTTGTTTTCGGATCTTTATTTGTTGATTAATAAATTGAATCGGATAATCATTGTTCTGTAATAATTTAGTTATAATTTTCAAATTTTTGGTATGGAATTTTTTGTGTGATAACTTTATTTCTCTGTCAACCAAGTTGAATACAATGTTTTTTTTTGACTTGTTTTGGGTGACTAAGATTGGGTTGTTAAGATCGGTGTCCTGTTCTATGTCCTGTCGTTCCTCGTATGAGATGTGAAGCACCATAGAATCTAGTTGCTCCTCCTCTGAATCGTTCCCAAAGATCTCTTCGAATTTCTTCTGGAGGGAGGATCTTTTGTTAATGGTCAATTTGACTCGTTCATTTATCGATCTTGCCCGTTTGCGTGTGGCAGGGTGTGTTGGTTGACTTGGAGATAAGTTTTTGGCAGGTTCGGACCGTTTTTGGGTTGCTTCTTCCCCGTGGTTGGGTGGCTCCATAGGGTTAGTGCCCTGATCTCGGGTGGGTACCATAAAATCCGTGGGAATTATCCAATCCGTAGTGGTCGATTTATACCTTTTGTTTTTTAGACGAGGATGTTTCCGTTTGGGTGTGATTGGACGGGATCGTCCCACCACCACATGTTGGTGGCTGCTTCGCATTATAGTTGTGGCAGGTCTTCCAGGTCCGACTTGGGTGCTAGCATCTACATTGCCCAATTGGTGGTAAGACATCACTTGTGTTAAAGCGTCCATCTTTAAAAAATAAAAAAAAATAAAATATAAAATATAAATCGCGTATCATTTTCTGGACAACACAGACAGACAGGAACAACAGAGATCAATTTGTTTATTCATGTTATGCTCGGATGTCATTTGCGTGGAACATGCCCCTATCTTTGCCATTAAATTGATCCTTGATTACATACGTTCCATTTCGAATTACTCTAGCAATCAAATATGGCCCTTCGAACACAGCCATGAATTTTGCTGTTCGTTTAAGAAATTTATCAGAAAGATGATATGCCTTGACCAGAACTTTATCCCCTTCGTGGAATTGGGTCATATTTTTACTCAAATTATATTTCTCTGCCCTTTTTAACTCCTTCCTTTTGATGGAGTCTCGAACCCATATCAATTTTTGTTCATAAGTTGCTTCCTGTTGTCCTTCTGGTTTTGGAATCCAAGTTTTCCAGAATCGAGTCGGTCTCCTTTTTGTCATAATCTCGAAAGGCGTCAATCCCGTGGTCTCATGATGTATCTCATTAATGATGTTTTCAATAATTTTTAACCTATCATACCACGTGGAATGTTTGTTCTCTTGAAGTAGGATACGGAAGAATTTGGACAACTCTCGATTGACTCTTTCAACCATGTTGGATTGAGGATGTCTGATAGAAGTGAAAGTCTGTTCAATTCCCTCCTTTTTGAGTTAGTCTTTCCATGTCTTCGAGGTAAACTGTGTTCCGTGATCAGAAACAATTCTTCCTGGTTTTCCATATTGAGGAATAAAACTTCCAAAAATTTTAGCTGTTGCAGCCTGTGTTGTTTGCTTTTCAACACCAAATAGTTTTACATATTTGCTAAATCCATCGAGAACCGCAAACACGAATCGGAATCCGAGTCTAGATGTAGGTAGTGGTCCATAGTAGTCGACGAATACTACTTCCAGTGGTGTTGTCATAATGATCGGCTGTAGGGGAGCATAGCTAGCTTGGGTACTAATTTTGTTTTTCTGACATACACTGTTAAAAATTTGAGGAGTTAATGGCTTGCGGAGTTGAGAGTACAATTTTTCGGATTATAAAATCGACTCAGTATCGAATACATTCAACTCCGAATATTTTACTCTAGAGTAAAATACAGTGAGCAAAAGGTTCTGAAGTGCATTCAGAGTGAATATAATTAATTCGCACCGCACAGAAACAAAATCTTAACCCATGCTCAATCCGGAGTTAAAGAGTCGTGGCGGGACTTCTTATGGAGTTTATGTTCGGAGCTGCGTTCGCAGAAAACGTGCAAAACACTCTCTTCGCAGTTGTTCGCCATATCATGGCCGCAAGTCAACGCGTGCGAAACTGCGAACTCGAAACATGAAAATTCTAGAATCCAGAATTCTAGATGGTCGCGTGTCGCGTCAGTGCGATTTGTTATTTAATTTTTAGGAAAGTGAAATATGTTGGCGATAAAAAGAGTGAGCTATGGCAACCAGACAAAGTGAGTGAAAATTGTATATATGAATCAGAATTGGGATACAAAGAACTCATAGTCGCCGGTAAGTATCATTGTATATATTGTATTAATAATTATTAACATATCCATCATGCTTTTGAATCTTTTTGTACGATTTAAAAAACTCGTTTGGATTATTCCTTTTAAAATTGATCAAGAAATGCTTGGAAAATTGTTCTTAATACGCTTTCGGAGCATTCAAAAAATATTCCTTGACATTTCTGAGTAAGTGGCTTTAGTAGTAATTTTTAATAATAAAAGGTTTCTAAATGAACTTTTTGTCTTATTTACCAATTTTAACAGGAATAAACCACACGAGTTTTTTAAATCGTACAAAAAGATTCAAGAGCATCATGGCTATGTTCATAATTATTATTATATACCATTATACTTACCGGCGTCTATGAATTCTTCGTATCCCAATTCTGATTCATATATACAATTTTCACCCGCTTTGTCTGGTTGCCATAGATCACTCTTTTTATCGTCTTTTTAAATCTTTTTTCTAAATATTAAATTAAAAATCGCACCGACGCGACATACTCCCTTCAGCGTTCCTTTTCAGCGATATTTACTCCTTAAAATCAACTTCTGATGGTGTTGTGGGACAACTATAGGGTCAGGACGGAGTTGATTGAAATAACTCCGGACAGTGCAGTTAGGGAGTTCTTTTCCAAGAGTTACATTTTAACTCGTCTTCTTCTACTCCGCTTGCCGTTTACTCAAAACAGTGGGACTTTTATAGGATATGCTTCGGAGTTGATTTTAACTCCGCTTTTTTAACAGTGTATATCACAAGTTTTTAATATCCTCTTTGCTAATTTATATAAATTGGGGTAATGGAAATCCTCGTTTATTATGAGTTGGCATTTCCGGGCTCCGATGTGGCCATAAACCAAGTGGCATTCGTTTATTATTTTCGTGATCATTGATGTGGGTAAACAGATCTTCCACTTACCATTGCAGTTCTTATATAAGCAATCTCCATGGAGTAGATGTTTTTCCTTTCTGAGATAATAGGATGGTCTTTTTGCTAATCGGTGTATTATTACTCGTTTATCTTTGGTTTCGGATTTATCTTCGTGTCCTGTTGTTTGCCTGCTTAAAGCATCTGCAATTACATTTTTCTTTCCAGAACAGTGTTCCACTCGTATCCGATAGTCCTGAATAGCAAGTATCCACCTAAATAGTCTTCCACTCAGCAGTTTACAAGTCTGAAGAAACGTAAGTGCCATGTGATCAGTTCGATGGATGATCTGGGCACCTAGTAGGATAGCTCGAAACTTTTGTAGAGACCAAACTAGGGCTAGGAGCTCCTTTTCTGTCGTGTAGTAGGCTATCTCTGCCCCCTTTAAGGTTCTGCTGCCACAAGCTATGATCTTTATGTCCTGTTGATCATCAAGCTGATAAATTACAGTTCCCAGAGCATAATCACTGGCATCTGTTTGCATGTAGTAGGGTTTATAGGGATCTGGGAAGTAGAGCATAATCCATGAGCAAAATAATTCTTTCACTCTTTCGAAAGCTTCTTGGTGCCTTTGTTCCCATCGCCATTTATTCCCTTTTTTGAGTAGTTCTAACATGGGTACCAATTCTTTAGATAATTTTTCCGTAAATTTAGCGCTGAAATTTACTGTTCCCAGAAATCCTTGAAGCTGTTTTTTATTTCGTGGTGTATCAAAATCCTTGATTGCTTGAATCTTACTAGGATCAGGTTTGATGCCACTAGCTGAGATGATGTGACCTAGGAAAGTAACTTCCTTTCGCTTAAAATCACATTTTTTAAAGTTTAATGTTATATGATGACTCCTGAATCTTCCGAATATTAATTCTAGGTGATATAAATGTTCATCGTCTGACTCCGAGGCTATCAGAATGTCATCAACATAAGATATAACAAATTCTTGCAGGCCTGACAGTACAAAATCTAGACCTCGAACCAATGCAGCTGTACTAGTTTTTAATCCGAATGGGGTAACATTGTATTGGTAACATTTTCCTTTATGCAGGAATGCAGTATATTTTCTAGAGTCCGGGTGAAGAGGAATTTGCCAGAAACTCATGTTCATGTCCAAACTTGAGAGTACCTTTTTATTCTGGCATCTTCGAAACAAGATTTCCATGTTTTCTGTGCCTTCATGGTCCTCTTCCAGTATCTCATTTAGTTTTCTAGCATCAAGGCATAAACGAATTTCGCCGGATTTTTTAACTGTCACAACTAATGGATTTATGTAAGGACTTGATGACCTACTGATTATTCCTGAATCCATCATCGTTTGTATTTCCTTATCGACCCTTTTCTCGTGATTGATTGGGATTGGATAGGAATGTGGATGAGGGAGCTTAGTATTTTTCACCTCTAATCGATGTTCATAGCATGAAATTCTTCCTGGTTTTTGGGTAAAGAAGTCGCGATATTTCCAGACAAGGTCTTTATACTTGAATTTATATTCTGGTTGTATGGACTCGTTTTCAAGTATTTTAGTTTCTACATCTTCAATTTTTAATTCTTCTTCAAAGTTGGTCTTGTCTCGGGTTAGTGAAATTTTGTGTATTCCTTTTGTGAGGGTATTTTTTGTTGTTTCTTCGTGTGTTTTTAGAATATATTTTTTGTCATTGTGATGTAAAGTTAGCGTATCTTCTTTTAGGTTTATAATTCCACCTAAGGGTTTCAAAATATCAACTCCTAATACACACAGTTTAATGAGTTGTGGTACTACGAATAGTACGCATTGGTGCTCCATGTCAGTAAATTTTAAGTTAACAAAGATTTGTTTGCGTAATCTTATTGGCCTCCCTCCGGTAGCTCCTACAACTGATACTCCTACAATAGGAAGAGTTGGACAATTTTTAAAAATGTTTATATTTTCTTCGTAAAAAGTTTCCGAAATGCACGATATTTGACTTCCGCTATCAGCAAGAGCTTTAGTTCTTATATCTTGGATTGAAACAAACGCAATAGGGCATCCATACCGTTTCGCTGTTTCTGTAGAATCCTCATCGAGAAGTTCTTCTCTCCAATTATAATTCAGAGTATTAACATGTCGTAATATTATGGTTTTTTCGTCCGTATCTGCCGACATGTATACCCAGTTTAAGGATACAGACATTAAAATTTTCCCTATTTGGTGTTTGTTGCCTCTTCAAGTATTATAGGGCCGTATTCTTCTGTATTCACATCTAAAACCTCCAAAGATCTTATATCCCTTGGTTGTAACTCTCTGGTAGCCCTTTCTGTTCTTCTGCAATTTTCATCCCTTGTTTTGAATCCACCCTTTTCCGGATCGTTCCTATAATTCTGGGAGTTTGTGGCAGAGTTACTGGGTCTATTTCTCCAGTTATCATGTCCTTGTCTATTGGTTTGAATGTCTTGTTTTTTATTGTTTAAAGGTCCTGATTTATCGTATTTTTCTAATAATTCCAATAAACTATGAAGAGTGGTGATTGGTCTTCCTAAAATGGACACTCTAATCTCTTCACTAAAATGCCTTGCGAGCTTCATTATTATTTCTTGGCTGGAAATTGGAGGGGTGAGTCCTTTAACATCTCTAAAGATTTTAATTGCATATGATACCATTGAGGTGTCTGCTGCTGAAGAATAATAGCCAAATTCCAGTTTTGATTTAATCTCATGTTGCGTGGTTTCGTTCCAATAACGTTGTTTAAACTTAGTGCAGAATCCTCGAAAATCATCGCTGTCTTCTTTCACCAAGTCCCACCAATCTTTGGCCGTACCCCTCAAACAGCTGCCGATTATAAATGCACTCTGTGTATTAGTGGGTTTAACTGCAGTCTAAAAATCAGTAAGTTCTTCCAAAAATTGGATTGGTGAAAAACCTTCATTAAAAATAGGTGTTTTTGGAGTGATTCTGAGGCTTTCGACATTTCCGCTATTTCCTAAATTATTTTGTTGTTCTAATCCAAGATTCTGGAACCTCTCTTCAAGCTGGTTTTGTTTCAGTGATACTAGACGGATATCTTGTTCATTTTCCTTAATAAACTGACTTGGTTAGTTGTTTCTTCAAACATTCTAGCCTCAACGTCCTCAATTTCTCCACGTAATTCCGTTGAAACTGCATTAATTCTTCTCTCAACTCCTCCAAGTCTCGAAAAAAGTTCTTTAGCTGCCTCTTGTAATTTGTCATTTTCGCGCCTAAGTTCAGCATATTTATCCAAGTTATCAAAATTGTGAGTCACTTTCACTATTTCTAGATAGGAGGACCGTTTCCGAAGAAGTTAAATTCAATTCATCTCGAAATGATTGGTGTTTCTCTGGCCTACTTACTTTGGGAATAGTACCCAGAGATCTTTCGATAGTTGGTAAAGTATAATCGCCTAGGAAGATTGGTGATAATAGTGGTGGTCCCATTGCCCCCTGAACTTCCTCTGTTGGAGTATTTCCTGGAGTATCAATAACCGTTTGAAAATTATAATCTTCAATTTCGACTTGTAAATTTGCCTGAGGCGTGCGCTTTGGTGGTCTACCTCGCGGCATTTTAATTTTAGTTTGATTCTGTTTTAAGAAATTTTTTAATGATCTTCTTTTCTGGGTCCCTGTTCGGGCGCCAATGAAAGAGATCTCTTTTTTTAACTATATTTTATTTATACCTAGCCCTAAGCCCTGGCATAATTAGTTTGGACCCAGAAAGGAGAAGACAAATTAAATACAAACAATTTATCATCAAAATCAGTTCTTTTATTCAATTTAAGAGAGTTTATTGCGAATTTTGTACAAATAATCAGTTGTCGTACTTACAATTTATTCAGTCTTGCCACGAATTATCATGCTTGAATAAGTCTTAGCGTAATTTCAAGAAATACAATGTCACGCATGAATAAGCAACGTTATTTTGCTTTACAGTAAATTATCACGCATGAATGAACTTCATAATCACCATCTCATATTTTCTAGAGAGCATTTTAATACTGTAACCATACATTTTACTTTGTACATGGAAAACATTAACTTAAACGTAAGTTATCCACACGGCGGATAACGTTCAATATGAGCCGTTTTGTATCACCAATATCTATCTTCGGAGCCTGATATGGCGTTCCCGAATTTATCACAAGAAAAGGGGCTAGAGTCTATAATGACATATCCAGCATAAAATATAAAAATTTAGCAATGTTAGGAGCCTGGTTCAGCGTGCCCTTACAATGTGCATAAATAAATAAAATAACCTGAAAAAGAAATAAACTGGAGCCTGGGATAGCGTACCCAGCAATACACAAAAAATGAATACAGATACAATCTTGTAGCCGGTATGGCGTACCCAAGAGATCAGAAAAAATAATAACAGAAAAATAAAGCACTCAGGAGCCTGGTACAGCGTACCCTGAGGAAATCAAAAAGTAATATCCAGAGCCTGTAGCAGCGTACCTGGATGTCAAAAAAACTGCGGACGTAGATCTTTCCTGGGCATACAGCGTGTGGTCTGATCGTCCGGTAGTCGACTAGGTTTCCCGTAGTCGACTCGAGAGAGTGCCTTTCTGGGTCTCTCCTCCCTTTTTATATCCTCTACCGTTGAGGTAGGTCGTGAAAGAACCGACTTAGCGCTACCTGGCGTTATTGCGCGGAACTGTTATTGCCTGTTGGATGACTACCACTGCGTCGGGTATCTCCTGCGTATGTATATGGCCTACCTTCAGGCGTGAACTAAAGCGATCGTTACAGAGTTCTTCGGAACCTCGTCAGCCTCAAATATGTAAATCGAATTTCTCGATAGTTTTAAGCGGAAACCCTTTCGGAGGAGCAAACAACGGCTTTGCCTTTGCATCATCCTTCAGAACATTCAAATCTGTTTGGATTTGCTTGTTTTGCTTTTCTATATTCCTAAGAGCAAATGAAAATAACAATGAAAGCTTTATTAGCGGCCAATAGTTTGAGAAAACTGAATTTATTGAGTCCTTTGTTATTGGATAATACGTAGTAGACAGTAAGAAAAGGACAGTTTTAAAAACGCAATTGAAAATAATGTTGAACCTTAAATTTGGATAATTCCTATTTAATTCACCCCAATTTTCGGAAAAAATTCGTAACACCTTTGTAAATAGGAGAATTTTTTCGGGTGCTTGAAAACCTTCAAGTGACAAACATGAACTAGGAAAAAAGCCACTCTATAAGATATATTATTTAAGAAATTTGGAGCTTTTGATAGTAGCATTGTTGTTATGAATTCCAATGTCAAAAAACTGTAAGATTTTTCAAATATTATTATTGTTATTATTACGTTTAAATAATTAAATTGTCTCAGATTAGTTATTTTTCGATGAATAACTCGATTTGAACTGTATATATTTTTGTATTTTCGGGTTAGGGATCGAAAAATGTATTGCTCAGCCAAATAAGTTTCATGTTATTGTAGGAGTTTTCATTTGTAAGAATAAATACATTTAAACATTGAGAAATACATTATGAAATATAAAGCCATTACTTACCAGCGTTATTATCCTTAGCCGGCCGGGAGGAAACACAAACACGTGTGGTACGAAACAATAATTACACGACAAAAGTGACGCCGACGTGACTTGCAACAGAAACTTCAACGCCATTTATTTTCCTCTTTATTTAAGCAAACGAATAACCGCCCACGTAGTTTGTAGATGCTCACTAATGAAAATATAAATCAAAACAAAATATTAATCGAACTTACCTTTTCCATAAGATGCTTTATCAATGCGTGTTTTTCCAGCAAACAATTTTGAGACACTTTCTTCTTGTTTCTTTGACTCTCTATACAGGGTGTCCGTGTATTCAAAATACGTATTTATATTTTCTGATTCCTTGTGAAAAACTGAATAGAAAATGATCAATAAAAAAATTTGATTAAATGCATAATTACCGAGTAATTAGCAATTACAGGTTAACCAATCAAAAAAATGCGTTAGATAGCCGACAGTCCATGTGCCATGGCTAAGAGTGTGTGAGAATACAAGTTCAGAACGTATAATTTCCCCTCCGTTTATTTTTGTAGGAGGCTTTGACTCTTTGCTGCAACTTCACACTTAAACGAGATTCGAAAATTAAAAAGTAACATTTTGTAGCAACCAAATTAGAAAACATTACTTAACGAGTTAATTCTCGGAATTCCCGAAATTCAGGGAATTCATGGAATTCACGAAACTGATGGAATTCACGGAATTCATGGAATTCACGAACTTCAAAGAATTCGTGGAATTTTAAACCGTACATGAAATTCAAGGAATTCAAGGAGCTCACGGAATTCAAGGAATTCATGGAATTTATGGAATTCACGGAATTAACGTAGTTGATGAAATTCACGGAACTCACGGAATTGACGGAATTCTAAGAATTTTCGGAATTCACGAAATTCAAAGAATTCGTGGAACTCACACTGTCGGTACCCGTAAACAAATTATCGGTACCGTTATAAAAAAATTAACTGTACCGGCATTCATGCAATTCACAGAATTCAGGGAATTAACGAAATTCAAGCAATTCACGAAATTCACCCCTTCCAACAGCATGTGGCGGCTGGATGGCACCCCTGTAACTGGTCGCAGAAATAATTTTGGTCAAACCCCTACCCCTTTCCAACACTTCATGGGGGCGGGAAGGCAACCCTATGTCTGGTCACAGAAATAATGTTGGTCAAAACTCGATCCCTGCATCTCTCTGATTCGTCTTCTGGGACTAATCACAAAAATAAGTTCAGTTTTACCACCAACTTTTTCTAATTTTTCTTTAGTCTGTGACATCGACTAGGAAGAAGGTACCAGCTTTGCATACACAACCTTTTAAATACTATAAATTCTTCCGAATTCTTCCGAATTCTCCGAATTTTGATACAATCATTGCAGTGTTTCTAATTCGTTCACAATTAGTCTAGTTAGTCGACTGCTAAGCTAGCAGTGAATTAATATGTACTTATTAATTGATTCCCTTAGAATTCTCACGAATTTTGTAGAATTCTCTTCGAGATGTTTTTTTAATAATTTAAAGAGTTTTTAATACTTTGCAACCTATGAGAATACAGATTAAATTATTTGAAATTTTAAGATTTTTAAATTCTCCGAATTCCTCTGAATTCGCTGAATTCTAATAAATCCATCGCAACTTTCGCAATTCTTACCCAATAAGTCAAGTTAAGTCAACGGTCTAGCTACCAGTGGATGAAGATGTACTTGTCTTTTGAATTTCGCAAAGTTGTCACGAATTCTGTGGAATACCTTCCAATACTTTAGAATTAATTTAAAGAATATCAAATACTTTTCACGCTATGAAAATACGCAATCAGTAGTTTAGAATACCTAGAAAGACTCATAAATCCTATAAATTCTTTTGAATTTTTCTGAATTCTAATAAAATCATAGCACTATTCCTAATTATTTCCCAATTAGCCAAGTTAGGGAGTCGGCGTAGGTACGACAGAAGGAAGATGTACCCTTTATTTGAATTACACACGATTCTATCAAATTCTGTAGAAATACAATCAATACTTTTGAATTATTCAAAAGATTTTTTAATACTTTTCAAGCTACGATAATACATATTGAATTATTTGTAATTGAAGGGCTCGTAAATTCTACGAATTCCTGTGAATTCTTCAGGGTTCTACTAAAACCATAGCAATATTCCTAATTCTTTCCAAAATTTTAAAAACTTTGAAGCAATGAGAACAAACATTGAATTCTTTGGAATTTAAAAACATTTAGTAGTTTTTCGACTGGAGACTTCAAACAAGCGTGTTCTGTTTTGACGGAAGAAGTTCACGACCTTTTAGAAAAGTGTGAACTGTTTAAAATTTTCTATCTTGGATTTTATAAGCGAAAATAAGGAAGTAGCTTTGACAGACATCATCAACCGTCTTTTTCTCAAGTTTTTTCCGTAGTTTTTCGTATGCAGAGTCCAATCAAGGGAGTCTGGTTTTGACGGGAGGCACTTACGAGCTTAAAAAAAATTGTTAAGTATTTAAAATTTACAACCTTCTCTCTAAATCTGAATCAGTGAAAAGTCACTGATTGTCAGTGAAATCTCACTGATTCAAATAGCTGGAATCCGGTCACTGACAACCAGTGAAAAGTTACTTAATCATTCAGTGAAAGTTCAACTTTTGAGAGTTGGCAGCACTGCACCACGTCAATTTAGCAGTCATAATAAAATAAGATTTTAGTAGATTCAATGAAATAATCATAGTAAAAACTTAAAACCCATAAATGTGATCAAATATTAAAAAATGTGAAAAGTTTTGATGCTTCTAAATGACAAAAAACCACACATATTTCTTTACTTTCAAGATTCGACTGTCATGCACACACCCGTCAAGTAAGTACTTTTTATACGAGTTGGAGTATATTTTTCTCGAAGTAAATTCAGCACACTTACAATCCGAAAATTCCAAAATTTATTTCCTAAAAAAATTATTTTTGCTACATAAGTAAAAGAATAACAACAACGCTTTACTTTAAAACTTAGAGGTTATGTCTCACATGATTTACTCTGGTGTTACTGAATTGATTAGTGAAAATTCCGGAATCACTGATTAATCAGTGAAATGTCCAACTACTATTTCAGTCACTGAATTTTTCACTGATTCATATTTAGAGAGTTGCTTTATGTAACCGAAAATAAGTAACTGGCTTTGATAGACATTTTCAATCATCTTTTTCCCAAGTATTTTCAGTAGTTTTTTGACTGGCGAATCCAAACGAGCGTGGTATTTTTTGACGGGAGATGTTTACGAGCTTCTAGAAAAGTGTTAATTGTTTGAAATTTACTATCTTGGTTTTTATAAGCGAAAATAAGGAACTTCTTTTGACAGATATTATCAATCATCTTTTTGTCAAGTTTCTTCAGTAGTTTTTCGTCTGTAGAATCCAATGAAGAGAGTCTGGTCTTGATGGGGGACACTCACGAGCTTACAAAATTGCTTAGTATTTAAAATTTACAATCATGGTTTTCGTAACCAAAAAGAACTATCTAGTTTTGAAAGACATTTTCAATCGTTTAAAAGGTCTATCAAAGCTAGTTCCTTATTTTCGGTTATAAAAAGAAAAATTGTAAATTTTAAATAATTAATCATTTCCTTGAAGCTCGTAAGCGCTTCCCGTCAAAACCGGACTTTTTTGATTGGATTCCCCAGACGAAAAAATACCTTAAAAAACTTGCGAAAAGGACGTTCTAAACGGGTCATCAGATGTAGTTCATTATTTCTGTGTCAAAAAAAATTCCATTGTCTATCAATACTAATTCCTTATTTTCGGTTATTCAAACCAAGATTGTAACTCTTCAATACTTATAATTTTTTAAAAGCTTGTGACATTCCGCCGTCAAAAGCAGACTCTCTTCATTGGATTCTCCCAATGAAAAAATACCCAAAAAGACTTGAAAAACCGATTTTCTAAACAGTAGTTCATTATTTCCGTAAATAATAGGAAGTTTCATGACTTTTTAATACTTAAAAATTTTATTTAAAGTTAGTGAAAGTCCCCAATCAAAACCAGACTCCCTTGTTCCGATTTTGTATTCCAAAAACAACCCAAAATTCTAGGGTAACAGACTTTTCAAAAAGGTGATTTAATGTAGTGTTTTTTCTCAGAAAATAATTAAGTTGTATGACTTGTAAATAGAGACATTTTTTTAATTCAAGATAGTGGCTACGCCAAAACTGGACCTGTTTCGTTTCTTCATTATTCAAAATATTTACTACTCAGAATTAGACTTAAACATTTAGATTTCAAAGTATTAAAAAACATTTAATAAGATTTAAACATTAAAAAATTTCAAAGAGAATTTAAAAAAATTCGAGAGAATTCAAAGGGTGGGTTATCGTTTTTTTGAAGATCTCCAACCACTTGATACAATCCCTATTATCTAGCTTCGACGAACATTCAACTATTTAGGTTTTAAAGACTAAGAGATTCCGAGTGACTCCTAAACAAAAAATGCTGAACAGATATACGCATTGATCTACCGGGGTGTACCATCGATTTTTGTGAAGTTCTTGAACACCTATTTTCCAGCTTCTACGAGATATGAGCTGCTGAAGTTTTTAAAGAATAAAGCATTCCGAGTCGCTTCGAGTGGACAGAAATGCACAAAAGAGACAGTTATCAATCTACAAGGGTGGTTGAACATTTTTTTAAAATTTTTCCCACCCCTTGAAATCACCACTATTCTCCAAGGTGAACGTGGAATTTCTTCCCTTTTTTTCTAATCATAAAATCTTTCAGAGTCGTGTGCATTTGTTGTCTTATTGTACTCCGAAAGATCTTTGTGTTTAAAAATCTAGGAAGTTTATTCTCCGCTCACCCTGGAAAATCGTACTGCTTTCAAGGATTAGGAAATGTTTTGCAAAATCGTTGGATTATTTTCGTATAAAAATGGACATCTTTACGACATCCCGAGTGGGCATAATTGACAAAAAACGTTTTCATAACGTACTACAAACGTTTTTTGGACGTAAATGGAGCCATAAAAAAAGTTTTTGGATCATTACACGATTTTGTAATGTAATTTGTCCTGAACTAGGACGTTTTTAGAATGTTATTAAAAATTACAGTATTTTACATAATTCAAAAACATTTTGATGAAAACTTTATATATTTATATTTATTTAATTTTAAGTAAACTGAACACAAAATATCACAATATAAAAAAATGTAAACGGTAGAGGAGTGGGGGGGGGGGGTTTCATCGACCGGGATGCTTTAGGATTTGCTCGAATTGACGCCCTCCGATATTCAAGCAAGCTTCGCTGCGTCGACGGAGATCTTGGGTCGCACTGTGGATCATCTCCGGAGTCAAGGCGGCGCAGGCTTCCCTAAGCCTCTCAACCACCGCCCTTTCTGCCTCAAGCTCATCTGGTGGCAGCGGTGTCGTGTAGACAACAGCCTTCAGGTGACCCCACAGAAAAAAATCGAGAGGTGTAAGGTCTGGCGATCTGTGAATAAAAATGTTCGACACCTTAATACTTATTAATTGATAAAGCGTTTAAAATGAAAATTTTATTTTTACGTAGTTAATTAGAGCAGATACGTTAAAATTTAGGTACATTTAAATTTTTTACCTTGGTGGCCACTGTATGTGTCCTACTTGCCCATTTCGATTCTTGTAACCTATCCAGCGATTTCCGAAGGTTTCATTTAGATGGGTCAAGACAGGTCTGGCACGATGAGCAGGGCAACCATCATGCTGATAAATAATGTTCGCCATAACTTCATCAGGTAAATGAGCTAGCAAGTCGGGAAGAATGTTTTGGAGGAAGTCCAAATACTCTGCGCCCTAGAAAAGTTGTATTACGTCTTAAGCAATAATAATTAATGCTATAAAATTGAGTGAGTGGATGTTTAATTATTGTCACAAGCAATTTTATATGAAATTGAACTTCGGAACGTTTACGACAACGAAATTTTTGTTTCTTTGTAAAAAGCATAAGATCTCAAATGAAAAATGCCCTAACATCGAGAAATAACATTTTATGGTTTTAAATGTTTCCATTTGATTTCCAAAGATCTCCAAAACTGTTCCATGCCCCTACCACTCTAAGGTCACAGTCCAAGATGCAAAGCAACCCCTTAAAATGGCTTTGATTTTGGGCGTGATCCCAAAGTTATAGGAGGATGAAACTTGTATAGGGTTCTTTGAAAATTAAATGGAATCATTTAAAATAATAAAATTTTAGGTCTCGAAGTTATGGCTTTTTAAATGATTTTTTGAATTTTTAGGGATTGGTTTTGGCGTGATCATGAAGAGGTAGGGGGATGAACTTTTTTGGGCTTCTTTTGAGGTCAAATGCAACCATTTCCAATAATAATAAAACTTTAGGTCTGGTGCCCTGTACAAGAACAACAATTTGTTGTAAACGTTGTGAACTTTAGTTTCATCTATTTTATTACGATTTAATTTCGAGAAACTCTACTAAGAATCAGTGGAAAGTTATTGCATTTTTCAGTAGTTCTAGTGAAGGTCACTGAGAATTACAGTGACTTTTCATTGATAATAAATTAATTTTCCAATTACACTGAAGCTTTCCACGTTTATAACAACGAAAAATTATTTTTTTGTTAAAAGCACGAGAGTTAAAATTTTATTGTGCTGAATAGTTCAATTTGATGTCGAAAGAAGTCCAAAACAGTTCTAACCCCCTACCACACTAGGATCATCCCCAAAATCATCCCATAAGTACAAAAAATCATTAAAAATCTCCTAACTTCGAGACCTAAAATTGTATTGCGTCAAATGGTTCCATTTGATGTCCAAAAAACTAAAAAAAAAACTTTCAACCCCCTATCACTCTAGGATGAACTGCAAAATCAACCCCTAAACTTAAAAAAAAAACTATAACTTCGATACCTAAAATTTTATGGTTTTAAATGGTTCCATTTAA